>JAPVLO010002768.1:0-33247 GCA_027257055.1 Cephalopachus bancanus | reverse complement strand
TGACTATATTCTTCATTGCTGCCTGCTGTAATACCTCATTCTCACTCTTTTCCCTTGATTTGTGTTCCTTCCCTAGAGGGCCTTTGCTTACGAGAGTGAAACGTCCGTGTTTCACGGATAGAACTCTGCGATACATAGTGCCCCAATGAGTGATATAAGTGCTCCCCAGTGACGAGCGGGAGAGCATTATTTGTTTAGGGGGAGAATTCAAAATTTGTGTTGCCCTATGGCATCGAAACCTAATAAGGACTACCAATGCTGTGCTGTTTTCATTTCTGAAGAAGCACGGAGAGCCTGTGTTAAACTGGTGGTGACGGTGGGACTTCCTGGGGACAGGCTATCCAAGCGTGCGCTGCACTGCATTCATTGGCAGTCTGTATTAAGCTGGCTTTGTGCACGCTCTCATCCCTGATTCTCAGAGCGTCCCTGTGTATACACTATGGGAGTCGGGGAGCGTTGGTGACCAAGTGCAACCTTCACGTGCGCCCTCACTGGAACCAGATCTCCACAGCCATTGGTCACCAAGCGGGCTTCATTCACCGGTGAATGCTGAAAAGTTTCCTCTGTTTACACGGGCATCAATACCGAATACAAGGCTCTGCGGATTCATTTGACCAACAAGGCCCGAGAGCCTCTGTTTCGTTTCCGGAAAATAAGAGTCTTCCATGGGAGACATTCCTCAAAACTGCACGTCACTGAAGGGGGCAACAACGATTATACTGGCTGTGTCTTTGTGTGATACCTGATTCTCCCTGTTTCTCTTCAACGTACATCATACTACACTGAGTGCATATGCCTAGCAGAGCTGTATGCAATGTTTCCTGTATAAGAATGCGCAACACGATGGTGCCACCCTGAGTGAAATGACCGATTCACTGTTACTTTCGGGAAAGCATTATTGGTTCACCTATTGAATTCTACAATGTTTTGGATTTTACCTGTTCCCTCTTCCAACCAAAGCAGTTGCTCCTCCTTGGCATTATGATAAGAGCTGACAGGCTCCTCCCTCGTTGTGGTGTGTATCAGCTTGGGGAAACGCCATGTCAAAGGTCTACTGCGTTGGTTTTCATTTGCTGGTAGTTTTCTTCTTGGTGGGTATACGGTGAAATAAATGATTCTCAAGGTACAGCTTGATTTATCATAGCAGAGCGATATGTCAATACTTCACCTTTTGGAATGAGCATGTAAATTGTGCCACACATTGAGAAAAATGAGTGCTACACACTCACTTGTAGAAAAGCAGTACTTGCTTTCGTTTTGAATACTATGAAGTTTTCTCCCGTTGCCGTTTCCCTATGCTGCGAAATGCAGTCATTCTCCCTTTTGCCTTGCTGAATAAGCGCAGACGGCCTGTGTTAGGCTTGTTGTGAGGGTGCATCTTTCTTGGGAGACGGGTCTTCAACTGTGTGCTGCACTCTTTCAGGGATATCAATGTTATTCTAACTTGGTGCATGCTCCAATACATGAGTCTCACAGTCGTCTTCTCATTTTCAGTTATGCTCTGCAGAGTTGTTCTGTTTGACCTAGGAAGACTTTAATCGGTCACGTATTGGAAAGTGCAGCTCAGTGGTGCCACCAGGGTGGGCTATGGGAACTCCACAGTAGAGTAAGAATGCATGACTTGTGAATTCACTGGGTGCATTCTGAAATCTTTCTCCTTTTCAAATTTTTGTGTTGTAGGAAACACAATTGCTCCGCCAATCGCATTGACGAAAAAGAGCTGTCTGCCTTCCTTGTGCTTGTTTTGAATGCGAATCTCCCTTGGAAAATGCTGTGTGAAAAGTGTGCTGCCCTGTCATTTACTGGCATTGAGTACTCTAAGGCATTGGTGCATGGTTAGTTCCTGATTGTCACTTGTTCCCATTCATGTATATTACGCTCTCCATGGTGACTGCTTTGGCTGTGCGTCTCGTCAGCCTTTCACATTCAGGAAAGCTCAACTCCACTGGGCCACATGCGTGATCTCAGACATTCACAGTTACTGGTGGGAAAGCGTTGTGTGTGCCCCGGGAAAATTCTTTGTTACTGTTTCTTTATAGCTTTTCCTGTCCTGGGAAAACAATTGCACTGTGGATTGCTGTTGGGAATAGCCTCTCCTAGGCCTGCAGTGAATAGGCATCTTCCTTGGTGAAGTGTGTGCCAAATGTGTGCCGCAGTGTTATCTCATTGCTATGACTAGTATTCTTCATTGCTGCCTGCTGTAATACCTCATTCTCATTTTTTCCCCCTTGATTTGTGATCCTTCCCTTGAGGGCCTTTGTTACGAGAGTGAAACGTGCGTGTTTCACGGATAGAACTCTGCGAAACAAAGTGCCCCAATGAGTGATATAAGTGCTCCCCAGTGACGAGCGGGAGAGCATTATTTGTTTATGGGAGAATTCTAAATTGTTTTTCCCTATGGCAACGAAACCTAGTAAGGACTACAAATGCTGTGCCGTTTTCTTGCTGAAGAAGCACGGAGAGCCTGTGAAACTGGGGGTGACGGTGGGACTTCCTGGGGACAGGCTATCCAGCGTGCGCTCACTGCTATTCATTGGCAGTCTGTTTTAAGCTGGCTTTGTGCATGCTCTCATCCCTGATTCTCAGAGCGTCCCTTGTATCCCTGTAGTAGTCAGGGACCGTTTGGTGAGCAGAGTGCAACTTCACGTGCAGCCCTGACTGGAACCAGGTCTCCACAGCCATTGGAGAACAAGCAGGCTTCATTCACCGGTGAATGCTGAAAAGTTTCCTGTTTTACACGGGCATCAAATGGCGAATACAATGGCTCTCGGGTTCATTTGCCAACAAGGCCCGAGAGCCTCTGTTTTGTTTCCGGAAAATAAGAGTCTTCCATGGGAGGCATTCCTCAAAACTGCACGTCACTGAATGGGGCAACAACGATTATACTGGCTGTGTCTTTGGTGTGATACCTGATTCTCCCTGTTTCTCTTCAACGTACATCATACTACACTGAGTGCATATGCCTAGCAGACTTGTATGAATTGTTTCCTGTATAAGAATGCCAACACGATGGTGCCACCCTGAGTGAAATGACCAGATTCACTGTTACTTTTGGGAAAACATTATTGGTTTCACCTATTGAATTCTACAATTGATTTTGATTTTACCTGTTCTTCTTGCATCCAAAGCAGTTGCTCCTCCATTGGCATGTATGAGTAAGAGCTGACAGGCTTCGCTCCTCGTTGTGAGTGTGTATCAGCTTGGGAAACGCCATGTCAAAGGTCTACTGCGTTGGTTTTTATTTGCTGGTAGTTTTCTTCTTGCTGGGTGTACGGTTGTAATAAATGATTCTCAAGGTACAGCTTGATTTATCATAGCAGAGCCATATGTCAATACTTCAAATTTCGAATGAGCATGTAAATTGTGCCACACACTGAGTAAATGAGTGCTACACACTCACTTGTAGAAAAGCAGTAATTGCTTTCGTTTTGAATACTATGAAGTTTTTCCCGTTGCCATTTCCCTATGCTGGGGAAATGCAGTCATTCTCCGGTTTCCCTTGCTGAATAAGCGCAGACGGCCTGTGTTAGGCTTGTTGTGAGGGTGCATCTTTCTTGGGAGACGGGTCTTCAACTGTGTGCTGCACTCTTTCAGGGATATCAATGTTTCTAACTTTCTGCAGCTCCAATACATGAGTCTCACAGTGTCTTCTCATTTTCAGTTAAGCTCTGCAGAGTTCTTCTGTTTGACCTAGGAAGACTTTAATCGGTCACGTATGGGAAAGTGCAGCTCAGTGGTGCCACCCGGTGGGCCATGGAAACTCCACAGTAGAGTAGAATGCATGACTCGTTGAATTTACTGGGTGCACTCTGAAATCTTTCTCCTTTTCAAATTTTTGTGTTGTAGGAAACACAATTGCTCCGCCAATCGCATTGACGAAAACGAGCTGTTGCCTTCCTTGTGCTTGTTTTGAATGCGAATCTCCTTGGAAAATGCTTGTGTAACAAGTGTGCTGCCCTGTCATTTACTGGCTTGAGTACTCTAAGGCATTGGTGCATGGTGTAGTTCCTGATTGTCACTTGTTCCCAGTCATGTATATTACGATCTCCATGGCGAGTGCTTTGGCTGTGCGTCTCGTCAGCCTTTCACATTGAGGAAAGCTCAACTCCACTGGGCCACAATGCGTGATCTCAGACATTCACAGTTACTGGTGGGAAAGCGTTGTGGTGCCCGCGGAGAATTCTTTGTATTATACTTTCTTTATAGCTTTTCCTGTCCTGGGATAACAATTGCACTGTGGATTGCTGTTGGGGAATAGCCTCCTAGGCCTGTAGTGATAGGCATCTTCCTTGGTGAAGTGTGTGCCAATGTGTGCTGCAGTGTTATCTCATTGCTATGACTAGTATTCTTCATTGCTGCCTGCTGTAAACCTCATTCTCACTCTTTCCCCTTGATTTGTGTTCCTTCCCTTAGAGGGCCTTTGCTTACGAGAGTGAAACGTCGTGTTTCACGGATAGAACTCTGCGATACATAGTGTCCCAATGAGTGATATAAGTGCTCCCCAGTGACGAGCAGGAGAGCATTATTTTTTTATGGGGAGAATTCTAAATTGTTTTCCCTATGGCAACGAAACCTAATAGGGACTACCAATGCTGTGCTGTTTTCATTTCTGAAGAAGCACGGAGAGCCTGTGTTAAACTGGTGGTGACGGTGGGACTCCTGGGGACAGGCTATCCAAGCGTGCGCTGCACTGCTATTCATTGGCAGTCTGTATTAAGCTGGCTTTGTGCACGCTCTCATCCCTGATTCTCAGAGCGTCCCTGTGTATACACTATAGTAGTCAGGGACGTTTGGTGAGCAGAGTGCAACTTCACGTGCTGCCCTCACTGGAACCAGGTCTCCACAGCCATTGGTGACCAAGCAGGCTTCATTCACCGGTGAATGCTGAAAAGTTTCCTGTGTTTACACGGGCATCTAATACCGAATACAATGGCTCTGCGGGTTCATTTGACAACAAGGCCGAGAGCCTCTGTTTCGTTTCGGAAAATAAGAGTCTTCCATGGGAGACATTCCTCAAAACTGCACGTCACTGAATGGGGCAACAACGATTATACTGGCTGTGTCTTTTTGTGTGATACCTGATTCTCCCTGTTTCTCTTCAACGTACATCATACTACACTGAGTGCATATGCCTAGCAGAGCTGTATGAAATGTTTCCTGTATAAGAATGCGCAACACGATGGTGCCTCCCTGAGTGAAATGACCGATTCACTGTTACTTTTGGGAAAGCATTATTGGTTCACCTATTGAATTCTACAATGTTTTGGATTTTACCTGTCCTCTTCCAACCCAAAGCAGTTGTCCTCCATTGGCATTCATGAGTAAGAGCTGACAGGCTTCGCTCCCTCGTTGTGAGTGTGTATCAGCTTGGGAAACGCCTGTGTCAAACGTCTACTGCGTTGTTTTTTGTTTGCTCGTAGTTTTCTTCTTGCTTGGTGTACGGTGTAATAAATGATTCTCAAGGTACAGCTTGATTTATCATAGAAGAGCCATATGTCAATTGTTCACATTTTGGAATTAGCATGTAAATTGTGCCACACACTGAGTAAAATGAGTGCTACACACTCACTTGTAGAAAAGCAGTACTTGCTTTCATTTTGAATACTATGAAGTTTTTCCATTGCCGTTTCCCTATGCTGCGGAATGCAGTCATTCTCCCTTTTGCCTTGCTGAATAAGCGCAGACGGCCTGTGTTAGCTTGTTGTGAGGGTGCATCTTTCTTGGGAGAGGGTCTTCAACTGTGTGCTGCACTCTTTCAGGGATATCAATGTTATTCTAACTTGGTGCATGCTCCAATACATGAGTCTCACAGTCGTCTTCTCATTTTCAGTTATGCTCTGCAGAGTTGTTCTTTTTGACCTAGGAAGACTTAAATCGGTCACATATGGGAAAGTGCAGCTCAGTGCTGCCACACGGTGGGCTATGGGAACTCCACAGTAGAGTAAGAATGCATGACTGGTGAATTACTGGGTGTCATCTGAAATCTTTCTCTTTTTCAAATTTTTGTGTTGTAGGAAACACAATTGCTCCGCCAATCGCATTGACGAAAAAGAGCTGTCTGCCTTCCTTGTGCTTGTTTTGAATGCGAATCTCCCTTGGAAAATGCTGTGTGAAAAGTGTGCTGCCCTGTCATTTACTGGCATTGAGTACTCTAAGGCATTGGTGCATGGTGTAGTTCCTGATTGTCACTTGTTCCCATTCATGTATATTACGCTCTCCATGGTGACTGCTTTGGCTGTGCGTCTCGTCAGCCTTTCACATTCAGGAAAGCTCAACTCCACTGGGCCACAATGCGTGATCTCAGACATTCACAGTTACTGGTGGGAAAGCGTTGTGTGTGCCCCGGGAGAATTCTGTGTTATTGTTTCTTTATACCTTTTCCTGTCCTGGGAAAACAATTGCACTGTGGATTGCTGTTGGGAATAGCCTCTCCTAGGCCTGTAGTGAATAGGCATCTTCCTTGGTGAAGTGTGTGCCAAATGTGTGCTGCAGTGTTATCTCATTGCTATGACTAGTATTCTTCATTGCTGCCTGCTGTAATACCTCATTCTCACTCTTTCCCCTTGATTTGTGTTCCTTCCCTTAGAGGGCCTTTGCTTACGAGAGTGAAACGTCCGTGTTTCACGGATAGAACTCTGCGATACAAAGTGCCCCAATGAGTGATATAAGTGCTCCCCAGTGACGAGCAGGAGAGCATTATTTGTTTATGGGGAGAATTCTAAATTTTTTTCCCTATGGCAACGAAACCTAATAAGGACTACCAATGCTGTGCCGTTTTCATTTCTGAAGAAGCACGGAGAGCCTGTGTTAAACTGGTGGTGACGGTGGGACTTCCTGGGGACAGGCTATCCAAGCGTGCGCTGCACTGCTATTCATTGGCAGTCTGTATTAAGCTGGCTTTGTGCACGCTCTCATCCCTGATTCTCAGAGCGTCCCTGTGTATCCACTATAGTAGTCAGGGACCGTTTGGTGATCAGAGTGCAACTTCACGTGCAGCCCTGACTGGAACCAGGTCTCCACAGCCATTGGTGTCCAAGCAGGCTTCATTCGCTGGTGAATGCTGAAAAGTTTCCTGTGTTTAATCGGGCATCTAATGCCGAATACAATGGCTCTGTGGGTTCATTTGGCAACAAGACCCGAGAGCCTCTGTTTCGTTTCCGGAAAATAAGAGTCTTCCATGGGAGACATTCCTCAAAACTGCACGTCACTGAATGGGGCAACAACGATTATACTGGCTGTGTCTTTGGTGTGATACCTGATTCTCTCCGTTTCTCTTCAACGTACATCATACTACACTGAGTGCATATGCCTAGCAGAGCTGTATGAAATGTTTCCTGTATAAGAATGCCAACACGATGGTGCCTCCATGAGTGAAATGACCGATTCACTGTTACTTTTGGGAAAGCATTATTGGTTCACCTATTGAATTCTACAATGTTTTTGATTTTACCTGTTCCTCTTCCATCCAAAGCAGTTGCTCCTCCGTTGGCAAGTATGAGTAAGAGCTGACAGGCCTCGCTCCCTCGTTGTGAGTGTGTATCAGCTTGGGAAACGCCATGTCAAAGGTCTACTGCGTTGGTTTTTATTTGCTGGTAGTTTTCTTCTTGCTGGGTATACGGTGTAATAAATGATTCTCAAGGTACAGCTTGATTTATCATAGCAGAGCGATATGTCAATACTTCACATTTTGGAATGAGCATGTAAATTGAGCCACACATTGAGAAAAATGAGAGCTACACACTCACTTGTACAAAAGCAGTGCTTGCTTTCGTTTTGAATACTATGAAGTTTTTCCCGTTGCCGTTTCCCTATGCTGCGAAATGCAGTCATTCTCCTTTTGCCTTGCTGAATAAGCGCAGACGGCCTGTGTTAGGCTTGTTGTGAGGGTGCATCTTCTTGGGTCTTGAGTGAAGACGGGTCTTCAACTGTGTGCTGCACTCTTTCAGGGATATCAATGTTATTCTAACTTGGTGCATGCTCCAATACATGAGTCTCACAGTCGTCTTCTCATTTTCAGTTATGCTCTGCAGAGTTCTTCTGTTTGACCTAGGAAGACTTTAATCGGTCACGTATGGGAAAGTGCAGCTCAGTGGTGCCACCCGGTGGGCATGGGAACTCCACAGTAGAGTAAGAATGCATGACTCGGTGAATTTACTGGGTGCATTCTGAAATCTTTCTCTTTTCAAATTTTTGTGTTGTAGGAAACACAATTGCTCCGCCAATAGCATTGAGGAAAAAGAGCTGTCTGCCTTCCTTGTGCTTGTTTTGAATGCGAATCTCCCTTGGAAAATGCTGTGTGAAAAGTGTGCTGCCCTGTCATTTACTGGCCTTGAGTCCTCTAAGGCATTGGTGCATGGTGTAGTTCCTGATTGTCACTTGTTCCCATTCATGTATATTACGATCTCCATGGTGACTGCTTTGGCTGTGCGTCTCGTCAGCCTTTCACATTCAGGAAAGCTCAACTCCACTGGGCCACAATGCATGATCTCAGACATTCACAGTTACTGGTGGGAAAGCGTTGTGTGTCCCCGGGAGAATTCTTTGTTATACTTTCTTTATAGCTTTTCCTGTCCTGGAAAAACAATTGCACTGTGGATTGCTGTTGGAAATAGCCTCCCTAGGCCTGTAGTGAATAGGCATCTTCCTTGGTGAAGTGTGAGCCAAATGTGTGCTGCAGTGTTATCTCATTGCTATGACTAGTATTCTTCATTGCTGCCTGCTGTAATACCTCATTCTCACTCTTTCCCCTTGATTTGTGTTCCTTCCCTTAGAGGGCCTTTGCTTACGAAGTGAAACGTGCGTGTTTCAGGATAGAACTCTGCGATACAAAGTGCCCCAATGAGTGATATAAGTGCTCCCCAGTGACGAGCAGGAGAGCATTATTTGTTTATGGGGAGAATTCTAAATTGTTTTTCCCTATGGCAACGAAACCTAATAAGGACTACCAATGCTGTGCCGTTTTCATTTCTGAAGAAGCACGGAGAGCCTGTGTTAAACTGGTGGTGACGGTGGGGACTTCCTGGGGACAGGCTATCCAAGCGTGCGCTGCACTGCTATTCATTAGCAGTCTGTATTAAGCTGGCTTTGTGCACACTCTCATCCCTGATTCTCAGACCGTCCCTGTGTATCACTATAGTAGTCAGGGACCGTTTGGTGAGCAGAGTGCAACTTCACGTGCAGCCCTGACTGGAACCAGGTCTCCACAGCCATTGGTGACCAAGCAGGCTTCATTTGCCGGTGAATGCTGAAAAGTTTCCTGTGTTAATCGGGCATCTAATGCCGAATACAATGGCTCTGCGGGTTCATTTGGCAACAAGGCCCGAGAGCCTCTGTTTCGTTTCCGGAAAATAAGAGTCTTCCATTGGAGACATTCCTCAAAACTGCACGTCACTGAATGGGGCAACAACGATTATACTGGCTGTGTCTTTGGTGTGATACCTGATTCTCTCCGTTTCTCTTCAACGTACATCATACTACACTGAGTGCATATGCCTAGCAGACTGTATGAATGTTTCCTGTATAAGAATGCCAACACGATGGTGCCACCCTGAGTGAAATGACGATTCACTGTTACTTTTGGGAAAAACATTATTGGTTCACCTATTGAATTCTACAATGTTTTTGATTTTACCTGTTCTTCTTGCATCCAAAGCAGTTGCTCCTCCATTGGCATGTATGAGTAAGAGCTGACAGGCTTCGCTCCCTCGTTGTGAGTGTGTATCAGCTTGGGAAACGCCATGGCAAAGGTCTACTGCGTTGGTTTTTATTTGCTGGTAGTTTTCTTCTTGCTGGTGTGTACGGTGTAATAAATGATTCTCAAGGTACAGCTTGATTTATCATAGCAGAGCCATATGTCAATACTTCACATTTTGGAATGAGCATGTAAATTGTGCCACACACTGAGTAAAATGAGTGCTACACACTCACTTGTAGAAAAGCAGTAATTGCTTTCGTTTTGAATACTATGAAGTTTTTCCCGTTGCCATTTCCCTATGCTGGGAAATGCAGTCATTCTCGGTTTCCCTTGCTGAATAAGCGCAGACGGCCTGTGTTAGGCTTGTTGTGAGGGTGCATCTTTCTTGGGAGACGGGTCTTCAACTGTGTGCTGCACTCTTTCAGGGATATCAATGTTATTCTAACTTGGTGCATGCTCCAATACATGAGTCTCACAGTCGTCTTTCTCATTTTCAGTTATGCTCTGCAGAGTTCTTCTGTTTGACCTAGGAAGACTTTAATCGGTCACGTATGGGAAAGTGCAGCTCAGTGGTGCCACCCGGTGGGCATGGGAACTCCACAGTAGAGTAAGAATGCATGACTCGTGTGAATTTACTGGGTGCACTCTGAAATCTTTCTCCTTTTCAAATTTTTGTGTTGTAGGAAACACAATTGCTCCGCAATCGCATTGACGAAAAGAGCTGTCTGCCTTCCTTGTGCTTGTTTTGAATGCGAATCTCCCTTGGAAAATGCTTTGTAACAGTGTGCTGCCCTGTCATTTACTGGCCTTGAGTCCTCTAAGGCATTGGTGCATGGTGTAGTTCCTGATTGTCACTTGTTCCCATTCATGTATATTACGATCTCCATGGCGACTGCTTTGGCTGTGCGTCTCGTCAGCCTTTCACATTCAGGAAAGCTCAACTCCACTGGGCCACAATGCGTGATCTCAGACATTCACAGTTACTGGTGGGAAAGCGTTGTGTGTGCCCGGGAGAATTCTTTGTTATACTTTCTTTATAGCTTTTCCTGTCCTGGGAAAACAATTGCACTGTGGATTGCTGTTGGGAATAGCCTCTCCTAGGCCTGTAGTGAATAGGCATCTTCCTTGGTGAAGTGTATGCCAAATGTGTGCTGCAGTGTTATCTCATTGCTATGACTAGTATTCTTCTTTGCTGCCTGCTGTAATACCTCATTCTCACTCTTTCCCCTTGATTTTTGATCCTTCCTTAGAGGGCCTTTGCTTACGAGAGTGAAACGTGCGTGTTTCACGGATAGAACTCTGCGATACAAAGTGCCCCAATGAGTGATATAAGTGCTCCAGTGACGAGCAGGAGAGCATTATTTGTTTATGGGAGAATTCTAAATTGTTTTTCCCTATGGCAACGAAACCTAATAAGGACTACCAATGCTGTGCCGTTTTCATTTCTGAAGAAGCACGGAGAGCCTGTGTTAAACTGGTGGTGACGGTGGGACTTCCTGGGGACAGGCTATCCAAGCGTGCGCTGCACTGCTATTCATTGCAGCAGTCTGTATTAAGCTGGCTTTGTGCACGCTCTCATCCCTGATTTCAGAGCGTCCCTGTGTATCCCTATAGTAGTCAGGGACCGTTTGGTGAGCAGATTGCAACTTCACGTGCTGCCCTGACTGGAACCAGGTCTCCACAGCCATTGGTGACCAAGCAGGCTTCATTCACCGGTGAATGCTGAAAAGTTTCCTGTGTTTAAATGGGCATCTAATGCCGAATACAATGGCTCTGCGGGTTCATTTGCAACAAGGCCGGAGAGCTCTGTTTCGTTTCCGGAAAATAAGAGTCTTCCATGGGAGACATTCCTCAAAACTGCACGTCACTGAATGGGGCAACAACGATTATACTGGCTGTGTCTTTGGTGTGATACCTGATTCTCTCCGTTTCTCTTCAACGTACATCATACTACACTGAGTGCATATGCCTAGCAGAGCTGTATGAAATGTTTCCTGTATAAGAATGCCAACACGATGGTGCCTCCCTGAGTAAAATGACCGATTCACTGTTACTTTTGGGAAAGCATTATTGGTTCACCTATTGAATTCTACAATGTTTTTGATTTTACCTGTTCCTCTTCCTCCAAAGCAGTTGCTCCTCCGTTGGCAGTATGAGTAAGAGCTGACAGGCCTCGCTCCCTCGTTGTGAGTGTGTATCAGCTTGGGAAACGCCATGTCAAAGGTCTATTGTGTTGGTTTTTATTTGCTGGTAGTTTTCTTCTTGCTGGGTGTACGGTGTAATAAATGATTCTCAAGGTACAGCTTGATTTATCATAGCAGAGCGATAAGTCAATACTTCACATTTTGGAATGAGCATGTAAATTGAGCCACACATTGAGAAAAATGAGAGCTACACACTCACTTGTAGAAAAGCAGTGCTTGCTTTCGTTTTGAATACTATGAAGTTTTTCCCGTTGCCGTTTCGCTATGCTGCGAAATGCAGTCATTCTCCCTTTTGCCTTGCTGAATAAGCGCAGATGGCCTGTGTTAGGCTTGTTATAAGGGTGCATCTTTCTTGGGTCTTGAGTGAAGTCACACGGTCTTCAACTGTGTGCTGCGCTCTTTCAGGGATATCAATGTTATTCTAACTTGGTGCATGCTCCAATACATGAGTCTCACAGTCGTCTTCTCATTTTCAGTTATGCTCTGCAGAGTTCTTCTGTTTGACCTAGGAAGACTTTAATCGGTCACGTATGGGAAAGTGCAGCTCAGTGGTGCCACCTTGTGTGCCATGGGAACTCCACAGTAGAGTACGAATGCATGACTTTGTGAATTCACTGGGTGCATTCTGAAATCTTTCTCCTTTTCAAATTTTTGTGTTGTAGGAAACACAATTGCTCCGCCAATCGCATTGACGAAAAAGAGCTGTCTGCCTTCGTTGTGCTTGTTTTGAATGCGAATCTCCCTTGGAAAATGCTGCTGTGTGAAAAGTGTGCTGCCCTGTCATTTACTGGCATTGAGTCCTCTAAGGCATTGGTGCATGGTGTGTAGTTCCTGATTGTCACTTGTTCCCCTTCATGTATATTACGCTCTCCATGGTGACTGCTTTGGCTGTGCGTCTCGTCAGCCTTTCACATTCAGGAAAGCTCAACTCCACTGGGCCACAATGCGTGATCTCAGACATTCACAGTTACTGGTGGGAAAGCGTTGTGTGTGCCCCGAGAGAATTCTTTGTTATTGTTTTCTTTATAGCTTTTCCTGTCCTGGAGAAAACAATTGCACTGTGGATTGCTGTTGGGAATAGCCTCTCTAGGCCTGTAGTGAATAGGCATCTTCCTTGGTGAAGTGTGTGCCAAATGTGTGCTGCAGTGTTATCTCATTGCTATGACTAGTATTCTTCATTGCTGCCTGCTGTAATACCTCATTCTCACTCTTTCCCCTTGATTTGTGTTCCTTCCCTTAGAGGGCCTTTGCTTATGAGAGTGAAACGTGCGTGTTTCACGGATAGAACGCTGCGATACAACGTGCCCCAATGAGTGATATAAGTGCTCCCCAGTGACGAGCAGGAGAGCATTATTTGTTTATGGGAGAAATCTAAATTGTTTTCCCTATGGCAACGAAACCTAATAAGGACTACCAATGCTGTGCCGTTTTCATTTCTGAAGAAGCACGGAGAGCCTGTGTTAAACTGGTGGTGACGGTGGGACTTCCTGGGGACAGGCTATCCAAGCGTGCGCTGCACTGCTATTCATTGGCAGTCTGTATTAAGCTGGCTTTGTGCACGCTCTCATCCCTGATTCTCAGAGCGTCCCTGTGTATCCACTATAGTAGTCAGGGACCGTTTGGTGAGCAGAGTGCAACTTCACGTGCAGCCCTGACTGGAACCAGGTCTCCACAGCCATTGGAGAACGAGCAGGCTTCATTCACCGGTGAATGCTGAAAAGTTTCCTGTGTTTAAACGGGCATCTAATGCCGAATACAATGGCTCTGCGGGTTCATTTGGCAACAAGGCCCGAGAGCCTCTGTTTCGTTTCCGGAAAATAAGAGTCTTCCATGGGAGACATTCCTCAAAACTGCACGTCACTGAATGGGGCAACAACGATTATACTGGCTGTGTCTTTGGTGTGATACCTGATTCTCCCTGTTTCTCTTCAACGTACACCATACTACACTGAGTGCATATGCCTAGCAGAGCTGTATGAAATGTTTCCTGTATAAGAATGCCAACACGATGGTGCCACCCTGAGTGAAATGACCGATTCACTGTTACTTTTGGGAAAGCATTATTGGTTCACCTATTGAATTCTACAATGTTTTGATTTTACCTGTTCCTCTTCCATCCAAAGCAGTTGCTCCTCCGTTGGCATGTATGAGTAAGAGCTGACAAGCTTCGCTCCCTCGTTGTGAGTGTGTATCAGCTGGGAAACGCCATGTCAAAGGTCTACTGCGTTGGTTTTTATTTGCTGGTAGTTTTCTTCTTGCTGGGTGTACGGTGTAATAATAATGATTCTCAAGGTACAGCTTGATTTATCATAGCAGAGCGATATGTCAATACTTCACATTTTGGAATGAGCATGTAAATTGTGCCACACACTGAGTAAATGAGTGCTACACACTCACTTGTAGAAAAGCAGTACTTGCTTTCGTTTTGAATACTATGAAGTTTTTCCCGTTGCCGTTTCCCTATGCTGGGAAATGCAGTCATTCTCCTTTTGCCTTGCTGAATAAGCGCAGACGGCCTGTGTTAGGCTTGTTGTGAGGGTGCATCTTTCTTGGGAGACGGGTCTTCAACTGTGTGTTGCACTCTTTCAGGGATATCAATGTAGTCTAACTTTATACATGCTCCAATACATGAGTCTCACAGTCGTCTTCTCATTTTCAGTTATGCTCTGCAGAGTTCTTCTGTTTGACCTAGGAAGACTTTAATCGGTCACGTATTGGAAAGTGCAGCTCAGTGGTGCCACCCGGTGGCCATGGGAACTCCACAGTAGAGTAAGAATGCATGACTTGGTGAATTCACTGGGTGCATTCTGAAATCTTTCTCCTTTTCAAATTTTTGTGTTGTAGGAAACACAATTGCTCCGCCAATCGCATTGAGGAAAAGAGCTGTCTGCCTTCCTTGTGCTTGTTTTGAATGCGAATCTCCCTTGGAAAATGCTGTGTGAACAGTGTGCTGCCCTGTCATTTACTGGCCTTGAGTCCTCTAAGGCATTGGTGCATGGTGTAGTTCCTGATTGTCACTTGTTCCCATTTATGTATATTACGATCTCCATGGTGACTGCTTTGGCTGTGCGTCTCGTCAGCCTTTCACATTCAGGAAAGCTCAACTCCACTGGGCCACAATGCGTGATCTCAGACATTCACAGTTACTGGTGGGAAAGCGTTGTGTGTCCCCGGGAGAATTCTTTGTTATACTTTCTTTATAGCTTTTCCTGTCCTGGGAAAACAATTGCACTGTGGATTGCTGTTGGGAATAGCCTCTCTAGGCCTGTAGTGAATAGGCATCTTCCTTGGTGAAGTGTGTGCCAAATGTGTGCTGCAGTGTTATCTCATTGCTATGACTAGTATTCTTCATTGCTGCCTGCTGTAATACCTCATTCTCACTCTTTCCCCTTGATTTGTGTTCCTTCCCTTAGAGGGCCTTTGCTTACGAGAGTGAAACGTGCGTGTTTCACGGATAGAACTCTGCGATACAAAGTGCCCCATGAGTGATATAAGTGCTCCCCAGTGACGAGCAGGAGAGCATTATTTGTTTATGGGGAGAATTCTAAATTGTTTTTCCCTATGGCAACGAAACCTAATAAGGACTACCAATGCTGTGCCGTTTTCATTTCTGAAGAAGCACGGAGAGCCTGTGTTAAACTGGTGGTGACGGTGGGACTTCCTGGGGACAGGCTATCCAAGCGTGCGCTGCACTGCTATTCATTGGCAGTCTGTATTAAGCTGGCTTTGTGCACGCTCTCATCCCTGATTCTCAGAGCGTCCTGTGTATCACTATAGTAGTCAGGGACCGTTTGGTGACAGAGTGCAACTTCACGTGCAGCCCTGACTGGAACCAGGTCTCCACAGCCATTGGTGACCAATCAGGCTTCATTCGCCGGTGAATGCTGAAAAGTTTCCTGTGTTTAATCGGGCATCTAATGCCAAAAACAATGGCTCTGCGGGTTCATTTGGCAACAAGGCCCGAGAGCCTCTGTTTCGTTTCCGGAAAATAAGAGTCTTCCATGGGAGACATTCCTCAAAACTGCACGTCACTGAATGGGGCAACAATGATTATACTGGCTGTGTCTTTGGTGTGATACCTGATTCTCCCTGTTTCTCTTCAACGTACTTCATACTACACTGAGTGCATATGCCTAGCAGAGCTTGTATGAAATGTTTCCTGTATAAGAATGCCAACACGATGGTGCCACCCTGAGTGAAATGACCGATTCACTGTTACTTTTGGGAAAACATTATTGCTTCACCTATTGAATTCTACAATATTTTTGATTTTACCTGTTCTTCTTCCATCCAAAGCAGTTGCTCCTCCATTGGCATGTATGAGTAAGAGCTGACAGGCTTCGCTCCTCGTTGTGAGTGTGTATCAGCTTGGGAAACGCCATGTCAAAGGTCTACTGCGTTGGTTTTTATTTGCTGGTAGTTTTCTTCTTGCTGGGTGTACGGTGTAATAAATGATTCTCAAGGTACAGCTTGATTTATCATAGCAGAGCCATATGTCAATACTTCACATTTTGGAATGAGCATGTAAATTGTGCCACACACTGAGTAAAATGAGTGCTACACACTCACTTGTAGAAAAGCAGTACTTGCTTTCGTTTTGAATACTATGAAGTTTTTCCGTTGCCATTTCCCTATGCTGGGAAATGCAGTCATTCTCCGGTTTCCCTTGCTGAATAAGCGCAGACGGCCTGTGTTAGGCTTGTTGTGAGGGTGCATCTTTCTTGGGAGACGGGTCTTCAACTGTGTGCTGCACTCTTTCAGGGATATCAATGTTATTCTAACTTGGTGCATGCTCTAATACATGAGTCTCACAGTCGTCTTCTCATTTTCAGTTATGCTCTGCAGAGTTCTTCTGTTTGACCTAGGAAGACTTTAATCGGTCACGTATGGGAAAGTGCAGCTCAGTGGTGCCACCCGGTGGGCCATGGGAACTCCACAGTAGAGTAAGAATGCATGACTCGTGTGAATTTACTGGGTGCATCTGAAATCTTTCTCCTTTTCAAATTTTTGTGTTGTAGGAAACACAATTGCTCCGCCAATCGCATTGACGAAAAAGAGCTGTCTGCCTTCTTGTGCTTGTTTTGAATGCGAATCTCCTTGGAAAATGCTGTGTGAACAGTGTGCTGCCCTGTCATTTACTGGCCTTGAGTCCTCTAAGGCATTGGTGCATGGTGTAGTTCCTGATTGTCACTTGTTCCCATTCATGTATATTACGATCTCATGGTGACTGCTTTGGCTGTGCGTCTCGTCAGCCTTTCACATTCAGGAAAGCTCAACTCCACTGGGCCACAATGCGTGATCTCAGACATTCACAGTTACTGGTGGGAAAGCGTTGTGTGTGCCCCGGGAGAATTCTTTGTTATGTTTCTTTATAGCTTTTCCTGTCCTGGGAAAACAATTGCACTGTGGATTGCTGTTGGGAATAGCCTCTCCTAGCCTGTAGTGAATAGGCATCTTCCTTGGTGAGTGTGTGAGCCAAATGTGTGCTGCGTGTTATCTCATTGCTATGACTAGTATTCTTCATTGCTGCCTGCTGTAATACCTCATTCTCACTCTTTCCCCTTGATTTGTGTTCCTTCCCTTAGAGGGCCTTTGCTTACGAGAGTGAAACGTGCGTGTTTCACGGATAGAACTCTGCGATACAAAGTGCCCAATGAGTGATATAAGTGCTCCCCAGTGACGAGCAGGAGAGCATTATTTGTTTATGGGGAGAATTCTAAATTGTTTTTCCCTATGGAAACGAAACCTAATAAGGACTACCAATGCTGTGCCGTTTTCATTTCTGAAGAAGCACGGAGAGCCTGTGTTAAAACTGGTGGTGACGGTGGGACTTCCTGGGGACAGGCTATCCAAGCGTGCGCTGCACTGCTATTCATTGGCAGTCTGTATTAAGCTGGCTTTGTGCACGCTCTCATCCCTGATTCTCAGAGCGTCCCTGTGTATACACTATAGTAGTCAGGGACCGTTTGGTGAGCAGAGTGCAACTTCACGTGCAGCCCTGACTGGAACCAGGTCTCCACAGCCATTGGTGACCAAGCAGGCTTCATTCGCGGTGAATGCTGAAAAGTTTCCTGTGTTTAATCGGGCATCTAATGCCGAATACAATGGCTCTGCGGGTTCATTTGGCAACAAGGCCCGAGAGCCTCTGTTTCGTTTCCGGAAAATAAGAGTCTTCCATGGAGACATCTCAAAACTGCACGTCACTGAATGGGGCAACAACGATTATACTGGCTGTGTCTTTGGTGTGATACCTGATTCTCTCCGTTTCTCTTCAACGTACATCATACTACACTGAGTGCATATGCCTAGCAGAGCTGTATGAAATGTTTCCTGTATAAGAATGCCAACACGATGGTGCCTCCTGAGTGAAATGACGATTCACTGTTACTTTTGGGAAGCATTATTGGTTCACCTATTGAATTCTACAAATGTTTTTGATTTTACCTGTTCCTCTTCCATCCAAGCAGTTGCTCCTCCGTTGGCAAGTATGAGTAAGAGCTGACAGGCCTCGCTCCCTCGTTGTGAGTGTGTATCAGCTTGGGAAACGCCATGTCAAAGGTCTATTGTGTTGGTTTTTATTTGCTGGTAGTTTTCTTCTTGCTGGGTGTACGGGTTGTAATAAATGATTCTCAAGGTACAGCTTGATTTATCATAGCAGAGCGATTAGTCAATACTTCACATTTTGGAAATGAGCATGTAAATTGAGCCACACATTGAGAAAAATGAGAGCTACACACTCACTTGTAGAAAAGCAGTGCTTGCTTTCGTTTTGAATACTATGAAGTTTTTCCCGTTGCCGTTTCGCTATGCTGCGAAATGCAGTCATTGTCCCTTTTGCCTTGCTGAATAAGCGCAGACGGCCTGTGTTAGGCTTGTTGTGAGGGTGCATCTTTCTTGGTCTTGAGTGAAGACACACGGGTCTTCAACTGTGTGCTGCGCTCTTTCAGGGATATCAATGTTATTCTAACTTGGTGCATGCTCCAATACATGAGTCTCACAGTCGTCTTCTCATTTTCAGTTATGCTCTGCAGAGTTCTTCTGTTTGACCTAGGAAGACTTTAATCGGTCACGTATGGGAAAGTGCAGCTCAGTGGTGCCACCCGGTGGGCCATGGGAACTCACAGTAGAGTAAGAATGCATGACTCGGTGAATTTACTGGGTGCATCTGAAATCTTTCTCCTTTTCAAATTTTTGTGTTGTAGGAAACACAATTGCTCGCCAATAGCATTGAGGAAAAAGAGCTGTCTGCCTTCCTTGTGCTTGTTTTGAATGCGAATCTCCTTGGAAAATGCTGTGTGAACAGTGTGCTGCCCTGTCATTTACTGGCTTGAGTCCTCTAAGGCATTGGTGCATGGTGTAGTTCCTGATTGTCACTTGTTCCCATTCATGTATATTACGATCTCCATGGTGACTGCTTTGGCTGTGCGTCTCGTCAGCCTTTCACATTCAGGAAAGCTCAACTCCACTGGGCCACAATGCATGATCTCAGACATTCACAGTTACTGGTGGGAAAGCGTTGTGTGTCCCCCGGGAGAATTCTTTGTTATACTTCTTTATAGCTTTTCCTGTCCTGGAAAAACAATTGCACTGTGGATTGCTGTTGGAAATAGCCTCTCCTAGGCTGTAGTGAATAGGCATCTTCTTGGTGAAGTGTGAGCCAAATGTGTGCTGCAGTGTTATCTCATTGCTATGACTAGTATTCTTCATTGCTGCCTGCTGTAATACCTCATTCTCACTCTTCCCCTTGATTTGTGTTCCTTCCCTTAGAGGGCCTTTGCTTACGAAGTGAAACGTGCGTGTTTCAGGGATAGAACTCTGCGATACAAAGTGCCCCAATGAGTGATATAAGTGCTCCCCAGTGACGAGCAGGAGAGCATTATTTGTTTATGGGGAGAATTCTAAATTGTTTTTCCCTATGGCAACGAAACCTAATAAGGACTACAATGCTGTGCCGTTTTCATTTCTGAAGAAGCACGGAGAGCCTGTGTTAAACTGGTGGTGACGGTGGGACTTCCTGGACAGGCTATCCAAGCGTGCGCTGCACTGCTATTCATTAGCAGTCTGTATTAAGCTGGCTTTGTGCACACTCTCATCCCTGATTCTCAGACCGTCCCTGTGTATCCACTATAGTAGTCAGGGACCGTTTGGTGAGCAGAGTGCAACTTCACGTGCAGCCCTGACTGGAACCAGGTCTCCACAGCATTGGTGACCAAGCAGGCTTCATTTGCGGTGAATGCTGAAAAGTTTCCTGTGTTTAATCGGGCATCTAATGCCGAATACAATGGCTCTGCGGGTTCATTTGGCAACAAGGCCCGAGAGCCTCTGTTTCGTTTCCGGAAAATAAGAGTCTTCCATTGGAGACATTCCTCAAAACTGCACGTCACTGAATGGGGCAACAACGATTATACTGGCTGTGTCTTTGGTGTGATACCTGATTCTCTCCGTTTTCTCTTCAACGTACATCATACTACACTGAGTGCATATGCCTAGCAGACTGTATGAATTGTTTCCTGTATAAGAATGCCAACACGATGGTGCCACCTGAGTGAAATGACCGATTCACTGTTACTTTTGGGAAAACATTATTGGTTCACCTATTGAATTCTACAATGTTTTTGATTTTACCTGTTCTTCTTGCATCCAAAGCAGTTGCTCCTCCATTGGCATGTATGAGTAAGAGCTGACAGGCTTCGCTCCCTCGTTGTGAGTGTGTATCAGCTTGGGAAACGCCATGGCAAAGGTCTACTGCGTTGGTTTTTATTTGCTGTAGTTTTCTTCTTGCTGGGTGTACGGTGTAATAAATGATTCTCAAGGTACAGCTTGATTTATCATAGCAGAGCCATATGTCAATACTTCACATTTTCGAATGAGCATGTAAATTGTGCCACACACTGAGTAAAATGAGTGCTACACACTCACTTGTAGAAAAGCAGTAATTGCTTTCGTTTTGAATACTATGAAGTTTTTCCCGTTGCCATTTCCTATGCTGGGAAATGCAGTCATTCTCGGTTTCCTTGCTGAATAAGCGCAGACGGCCTGTGTTAGGCTTGTTGTGAGGGTGCATCTTTCTTGGGAGAGTCTTCAACTGTGTGCTGCACTCTTTCAGGGATATCAATGTTATTCTAACTTGGTGCATGCTCTAATACATGAGTCTCACAGTCGTCTTCTCATTTTCAGTTATGCTCTGCAGAGTTCTTCTGTTTGACCTAGGAAGACTTTAATCGGTCACGTATGGGAAAGTGCAGCTCAGTGGTGCCACCCGGTGGGCATGGGAACTCCACAGTAGAGTAAGAATGCATGACTCGTGAATTACTGGGTGCACTCTGAAATCTTTCTCCTTTTCAAATTTTTGTGTTGTAGGAAACACAATTGCTCCGCCAATCGCATTGACGAAAACGAGCTGTCTGCCTTCCTTGTGCTTGTTTTGAATGCGAATCTCCCTTGGAAAATGCTTTGTAACAAGTGTGCTGCCCTGTCATTTACTGGCCTTGAGTCCTCTAAGGCATTGGTGCATGGTGTAGTTCCTGATTGTCACTTGTTCCCATCATGTATATTACGATCTCCATGGCGAGTGCTTTGGCTGTGCGTCTCCTCAGCCTTTCACATTGAGGAAAGCTCAACTCCACTGGGCCACAATGCGTGATCTCAGACATTCACAGTTACTGGTGGGAAAGCGTTGTGTGTGCCCGGGGAGAATTCTTTGTTTACTTTCTTTATAGCTTTTCCTGTCCTGGGAATACAATTGCACTGTGGATTGCTGTTGGGAATAGCCTTCTAGGCTGTAGTGAATAGGCATCTTCCTTGGTGAAGTGTATGCAAATGTGTGCTGGCAGTGTTATCTCATTGCTATGACTAGTATTCTTCTTTGCCCTGCTGTAACACTCATTCTCACTCTTTCCCCTTGATTTTTGTTCCTTCCCTTAGAGGGCCTTTGCTTACGAGAGTGAAACGTGCGTGTTTCACGGATAGAACTCTGCGATACAAAGTGCCCAATGAGTGATATAAGTGCTCCCAGTGACGAGCAGGAGAGCATTATTTTTTTATGGGGAGAATACTAAATGTTTTTCCCTATGGCAACGAAACCTAATAAGGGACTACCAATGCTGTGCCGTTTTCATTTCTGAAGAAGCACGGAGAGCCTGTGTTAAACTGGTGGTGACGGTGGGACTTCCTGGGGAGGCTATCCAAGCGTGCGCTGCACTGCTATTCATTGGCAGTCTGTATTAAGCTGGCTTTGTGCACGCTCTCATCCCTGATTCTCAGAGCGTCCCTGTGTATCTATAGTAGTCAGGGACCGTTTGGTGAGCAGATTGCAATTCACGTGCTGCCCTGACTGGAACCAGGTCTCCACAGCCATTGGTGACAAGCAGGCTTCATTCACGGTGAATGCTGAAAAGTTTCCTGTGTTTTAAAGGGCATCTAATGCCATACAATGGCTCTGCGGGTTCATTTGCCAACAAGCCGGAGAGCTCTGTTTCGTTTCCGGAAAATAAGAGTCTTCCATGGGAGACATTCCTCAAAACTGCACGTCACTGAATGGGGCAACAATGATTATACTGGCTGTGTCTTTGGTGTGATACCTGATTCTCTCCGTTTCTCTTCAACGTACATCATACTACACTGAGTGCATATGCCTAGCAGAGCTGTATGAAATGTTTCCTGTATAAGAATGCCAACACGATGGTGCCTCCCTGAGTAAAATGACCGATTCACTGTTACTTTTGGGAAAGCATTATTGGTTCACCTATTGAATTCTACAATGTTTTTGATTTTACCTGTTCCTCTTCCATCCAAAGCAGTTGCTCCTCCGTTGGCAAGTATGAGTAAGAGCTGACAGGCCTCGCTCCCTCGTTGTGAGTTTGTATCAGCTTGGGAAACGCCATGTCAAAGGTCTATTGTGTTGGTTTTTATTTGCTGGTAGTTTTCTTCTTGCTGGGTGTACGGTGTAATAAATGATTCTCAAGGTACAGCTTGATTTATCATAGCAGAGCGATAAGTCAATACTTCACATTTTGGAATGAGCATGTAAATTGAGCCACACATTGAGAAAAATGAGAGCTACACACTCACTTGTAGAAAAGCAGTGCTTGCTTTCGTTTTGAATACTATGAAGTTTTTCCCGTTGCCGTTTCGCTATGCTGCGAAATGCAGTCATTGTCCCTTTTGCCTTGCTGAATAAGCGCAGACGGCCTGTGTTAGGCTTGTTGTGAGGGTGCATCTTTCTTGGGTCTTGAGTGAAGACACACGGGTCTTCAACTGTGTGCTGCGCTCTTTCAGGGATATCAATGTTATTCTAACTTGGTGCATGCTCCAATACATGAGTCTCACAGTCGTCTTCTCATTTTCAGTTATGCTCTGCAGAGTTCTTCTGTTTGACCTAGGAAGACTTTAATCGGTCACGTATGGGAAAGTGCAGCTCAGTGGTGCCACCCGGTGGGCCATGGGAACTCCACAGTAGAGTAAGAATGCATGACTCGGTGAATTTACTGGGTGCATCCTGAAATCTTTCTCCTTTTCAAATTTTTGTGTTGTAGGAAACACAATTGCTCCGCCAATAGCATTGAGGAAAAAGAGCTGTCTGCCTTCCTTGTGCTTGTTTTGAATGCGAATCTCCCTTGGAAAATGCTGTGTGAACAGTGTGCTGCCCTGTCATTTACTGGCCTTGAGTCCTCTAAGGCATTGGTGCATGGTGTAGTTCCTGATTGTCACTTGTTCCCATTCATGTATATTACGATCTCCATGGTGACTGCTTTGGCTGTGCGTCTCGTCAGCCTTTCACATTCAGGAAAGCTCAACTCCACTGGGCCACAATGCATGATCTCAGACATTCACAGTTACTGGTGGGAAAGCGTTGTGTGTCCCCCGGGAGAATTCTTTGTTATACTTTCTTTATAGCTTTTCCTGTCCTGGAAAAACAATTGCACTGTGGATTGCTGTTGGAAATAGCCTCTCCTAGGCCTGTAGTGAATAGGCATCTTCCTTGGTGAAGTGTGAGCCAAATGTGTGCTGCAGTGTTATCTCATTGCTATGACTAGTATTCTTCATTGCTGCCTGCTGTAATACCTCATTCTCACTCTTTCCCCTTGATTTGTGTTCCTTCCCTTAGAGGGCCTTTGCTTACGAAAGTGAAACGTGCGTGTTTCAGGGATAGAACTCTGCGATACAAAGTGCCCCAATGAGTGATATAAGTGCTCCCCAGTGACGAGCAGGAGAGCATTATTTGTTTATGGGGAGAATTCTAAATTGTTTTTCCCTATGGCAACGAAACCTAATAAGGACTACCAATGCTGTGCCGTTTTCATTTCTGAAGAAGCACGGAGAGCCTGTGTTAAACTGGTGGTGACGGTGGGACTTCCTGGGGACAGGCTATCCAAGCGTGCGCTGCACTGCTATTCATTAGCAGTCTGTATTAAGCTGGCTTTGTGCACACTCTCATCCCTGATTCTCAGACCGTCCCTGTGTATCCACTATAGTAGTCAGGGACCGTTTGGTGAGCAGAGTGCAACTTCACGTGCAGCCCTGACTGGAACCAGGTCTCCACAGCCATTGGTGACCAAGCAGGCTTCATTTGCCGGTGAATGCTGAAAAGTTTCCTGTGTTTAATCGGGCATCTAATGCCGAATACAATGGCTCTGCGGGTTCATTTGGCAACAAGGCCCGAGAGCCTCTGTTTCGTTTCCGGAAAATAAGAGTCTTCCATTGGAGACATTCCTCAAAACTGCACGTCACTGAATGGGGCAACAACGATTATACTGGCTGTGTCTTTGGTGTGATACCTGATTCTCTCCGTTTCTCTTCAACGTACATCATACTACACTGAGTGCATATGCCTAGCAGACTTGTATGAATTGTTTCCTGTATAAGAATGCCAACACGATGGTGCCACCCTGAGTGAAATGACCGATTCACTGTTACTTTTGGGAAAACATTATTGGTTCACCTATTGAATTCTACAATGTTTTTGATTTTACCTGTTCTTCTTGCATCCAAAGCAGTTGCTCCTCCATTGGCATGTATGAGTAAGAGCTGACAGGCTTCGCTCCCTCGTTGTGAGTGTGTATCAGCTTGGGAAACGCCATGGCAAAGGTCTACTGCGTTGGTTTTTATTTGCTGGAGTTTTCTTCTTGCTGGGTGTACGGTGTAATCAATGATTCTCAAGGTACAGCTTGATTTATCATAGCAGAGCCATATGTCAATACTTCACATTTTCGAATGAGCATGTAAATTGTGCCACACACTGAGTAAAATGAGTGCTACACACTCACTTGTAGAAAAGAAGTACTTGCTTTCGTTTTGAATACTATGAAGTTTTTCCCGTTGCCATTTCCCTATGCTGGGAAATGCAGTCATTCTCCGTTTCCCTTGCTGAATAAGCGCAGACGGCCTGTGTTAGGCTTGTTGTGAGGGTGCATCTTTCTTGGGAGACGGGTCTTCAACTGTGTGCTGCACTCTTTCAGGGATATCAATGTTATTCTAACTTGGTGCATGCTCTAATACATGAGTCTCACAGTCGTCTTCTCATTTTCAGTTATGCTCTGCAGAGTTCTTCTGTTTGACCTAGGAAGACTTTAATCGGTCACGTATGGGAAAGTGCAGCTCAGTGGTGCCACCCGGTGGGCGATGGGAACTCCACAGTAGAGTAAGAATGCATGACTCGTTGAATTTACTGGGTGCACTCTGAAATCTTTCTCCTTTTCAAATTTTTGTGTTGTAGGAAACACAATTGCTCCGCCAATCGCATTGACGAAAACGAGCTGTCTGCCTTCCTTGTGCTTGTTTTGAATGCGAATCTCCCTTGGAAAATGCTTTGTAAAAAAAAAAAAAAAAAAAAAAAAAAAAAAAAAAAAAAAAAAAAAAAAAAAAAAAAAAAAAAAAAAAAAAAAAAAAAAAAAAAAAAAAAAAAAAAAAAAAAAAAAAAAAAAAAACCCAATGTTGGAAAAATTCTGCCTCTGTGCTTTTTTGATGCAATGTTAATACTGATTGTACTGTTCCCTCATTTATGCCTTGAGTCTCTAAGGCATTGGTCTGTGATTCCATTGTGATTGTTCCCTCCATGGTACGATCATGGTGACTCTTCGATTCTGTGGTCAGCTTTGTCCAAGCTCACTCCACTGGGCATATTGCTGATCTCGGATTCAATTACTGGTGGGAATCGTTGTGTGTCCCCCGGGGATTCTTTGGATATTTTATAGCTTTCCTGCTGGAATAATTGCCTGTGGTGCTGTTGGATCTTCCTAGGCTTAGTATTGCATGTTCTTGTGAGTGTCATGTTCCTTTTTTCTTTGCTTGAGCCTTTCTTCATGTGCGTGAATACTCATCTCACTTTCCTATTTGTTCCATTGCTAAAGCTTCCTACGAAAGTGAAACTGTGTTTGGGATAGAAATACAAAGTTCCCTATGGAAGCTCCCAGTGAACCAGATCTTTTTTTGTGGAAGAAACAATTTTTTCCAATGGCGTAAGTGAATCTGGGAAGGTGCCGTGTTTCTGAAGACAGAGGCTGTTTAATGGGTTGTGGGATTCCGGGCGTTTCCAAGCGTGCCTGTGACCCTATCTAGCAGGTCCTTTAGTGAGCTTTGCAACTCCGTCCCGTCGACGCCTTGTATCACTATGTGCCAGGGACTTCTCACAGGCTTAGTGACCGCTGACCGGTCACAGCATGGTGCTAGCAGGTTCTTTGCCGGAATGGAAAGTTTCCTGGTTTCGGAATAATCCGCATGGAGGTTGCTGAATTGCACTGGCGGAGAACATGTTTATTGCCGGAAATTAAGAGTTACCTGGATTATTCCTCATCTGCACGTCACTATGGGCAAACGATTATCTGGCTGTTCTTTGGGAATCTATTCTCTCGTTCTACAAGTGCCTCCTTAAAATGCTATCCTAGTAACTTTTGGAAATAGTTTCCTTATAAAATGCACACATGTCCTTTTGAAATTACCGTTCCTTTCTTTTGAAAGCATTTTGGTTCCTTTGAATCAAAGTTTCTCTTTTCTGATTTTACAGCTGATGCTCCTCCATTGGTGTTGGTTAGTTGAAGCTGTCCGTCTTTTGGGTGTATGGTTGGAAAGCCTGGCAAAGGTCTCTGTTTGTTTTTATTGTAATAATTTCATTTTGGATTACGGGTATAATGAGCCAAGTACAATATTAATCATAGCAGAGCATGTGTAAACTTCACATTTTCGAATGAGACTAAATTGTTCACTTGCGTTATTTGAGCTACATGAGTTATAGCGTTTGCTTTCGTTTTGCGAATGAAGTTTTCCCGTTGCCATTTCCTGCTGAAATGCAGACATCCGGTTTGCTTGCTGTAGCGCAGGCCTTTTAGGTTGTGTGAGGGTCATCTTGTGTTGGCATCGGGTCTCAACTCTTGTGCTTTCTTTATGATTCAAGTTCTTCTAATTGCTGAGTTTTACTGGAGTTCTGTGTTTCTCAGTTATCCGGAGTTGATGCACAGAGTGTTAATCGCCGGTGGGTAGGCATGAAACTTGTCGTTCACTTTTGGGTACGGAAACCTATTCCTTCAATTTTGAGGAAAAACTGTGCCTTCCTTTGCTTGTTGGGAAAAGAATTGCTGCCAATTCCTTGTGAACATTGTGCTGCCCTGCATTTCCTTGCTTAGTCTTGAACTTGGTGCTGGGTATTTCTGTTGCATTGTCCCATTCATTATGTTAGTCTATTGGTGATGCTTTGTGTCTCTCGTCACCTTTCACATTCAGGTAAGCTCAATCCCTGGGCCAATGCATGTCTCATTCATCACAGTTACTGGGGGAAAGCGTGGTCTCCGGGACAATTCTTTGTTATACTTTCTTTAAGCTTTTCCTGTCCTGGAAAACATTGCTTGTGGATTCTTGGAAATAGCTTCTAGGCCTGTGTAATAGGCATCTTCCTGGTGAGTGTGAGCCAAATTGTGTGAGTGTTACTATTGCTATGATAGTATTCTTCATTGCTGCCTGTGTATCCTCATTTCCCTTTGCTTATTCTTTCTTCCCTTAGGGCCTTTGCTTCAAATTGAAACGTGCTGTTTCAGGATAAACTCTGCTTACAAAGTGCCCCATGAGGATAAAGTGCTCCCCAGTGACGAAGTGCCCTTTTTGTTTAGGGGAGAATTCTAAATTGTTTTTCCCATGGACAAACTTATAAGGACACCAATTCTTTCCGTTTTTTTCGAAGACAAGGACCTTTTAACTGGTGTGAGGTGGGACTTCCTGGGGACGGTTCCAACGTGGTGCACTGGATTCATGAGCTGTTTAAGCTGGCTTGTGCACATCATCCCTGTTACAGGCTTTCCAGTCTATCCACTAATAGTCAGGACCGTTTGTGAGCAGGCAATTTCACGTGCAGCCCTGATGAACGGTCCCTGCCACTGGTGACCAAGCAGGTTCATTTGCCATGAATGCAAAAGTTTCCTGTGTTAATCGGGCTCTAATGCCGTACAAGGCTTCGGGTTATTGGCAACAAGGCCCGAGATCTGTTTCGTTTCCGGAAAATAAGATCTTCCTGGAGACATTCTCTAACCGACGTACTGAATGGGCACACATTATACGTCTTGATGGGGAACGATTCTCTCGTTTCTTTAGTACATTATACCTGAGTCTTAGTTACTCTTGTACATTTTTCCTGTATAAAATGCCAACACATGGTGCTACCCTGATGAAATGACCGATCACTGTTACTTTTGGGAAAGCATTATTGGTTCACCTATTGAATTCTACAATGTTTTTGATTTTACCTGTTCCTCTTCCATCCAAAGCAGTTGCTCCTCCGTTGGCAAGTATGAGTAAGAGCTGACAGGCCTCGCTCCCTCGTTGTGAGTGTGTATCAGCTTGGGAAACGCCATGTCAAAGGTCTATTGTGTTGGTTTTTATTTGCTGGTAGTTTTCTTCTTGCTGGGTGTACGGTGTAATAAATGATTCTCAAGGTACAGCTTGATTTATCATAGCAGAGCGATAAGTCAATACTTCACATTTTGGAATGAGCATGTAAATTGAGCCACACATTGAGAAAAATGAGAGCTACACACTCACTTGTAGAAAAGCAGTGCTTGCTTTCGTTTTGAATACTATGAAGTTTTTCCCGTTGCCGTTTCGCTATGCTGCGAAATGCAGTCATTGTCCCTTTTGCCTTGCTGAATAAGCGCAGACGGCCTGTGTTAGGCTTGTTGTGAGGGTGCATCTTTCTTGGGTCTTGAGTGAAGACACACGGGTCTTCAACTGTGTGCTGCGCTCTTTCAGGGATATCAATGTTATTCTAACTTGGTGCATGCTCCAATACATGAGTCTCACAGTCGTCTTCTCATTTTCAGTTATGCTCTGCAGAGTTCTTCTGTTTGACCTAGGAAGACTTTAATCGGTCACGTATGGGAAAGTGCAGCTCAGTGGTGCCACCCGGTGGGCCATGGGAACTCCACAGTAGAGTAAGAATGCATGACTCGGTGAATTTACTGGGTGCATCCTGAAATCTTTCTCCTTTTCAAATTTTTGTGTTGTAGGAAACACAATTGCTCCGCCAATAGCATTGAGGAAAAAGAGCTGTCTGCCTTCCTTGTGCTTGTTTTGAATGCGAATCTCCCTTGGAAAATGCTGTGTGAACAGTGTGCTGCCCTGTCATTTACTGGCCTTGAGTCCTCTAAGGCATTGGTGCATGGTGTAGTTCCTGATTGTCACTTGTTCCCATTCATGTATATTACGATCTCCATGGTGACTGCTTTGGCTGTGCGTCTCGTCAGCCTTTCACATTCAGGAAAGCTCAACTCCACTGGGCCACAATGCATGATCTCAGACATTCACAGTTACTGGTGGGAAAGCGTTGTGTGTCCCCCGGGAGAATTCTTTGTTATACTTTCTTTATAGCTTTTCCTGTCCTGGAAAAACAATTGCACTGTGGATTGCTGTTGGAAATAGCCTCTCCTAGGCCTGTAGTGAATAGGCATCTTCCTTGGTGAAGTGTGAGCCAAATGTGTGCTGCAGTGTTATCTCATTGCTATGACTAGTATTCTTCATTGCTGCCTGCTGTAATACCTCATTCTCACTCTTTCCCCTTGATTTGTGTTCCTTCCCTTAGAGGGCCTTTGCTTACGAAAGTGAAACGTGCGTGTTTCAGGGATAGAACTCTGCGATACAAAGTGCCCCAATGAGTGATATAAGTGCTCCCCAGTGACGAGCAGGAGAGCATTATTTGTTTATGGGGAGAATTCTAAATTGTTTTTCCCTATGGCAACGAAACCTAATAAGGACTACCAATGCTGTGCCGTTTTCATTTCTGAAGAAGCACGGAGAGCCTGTGTTAAACTGGTGGTGACGGTGGGACTTCCTGGGGACAGGCTATCCAAGCGTGCGCTGCACTGCTATTCATTAGCAGTCTGTATTAAGCTGGCTTTGTGCACACTCTCATCCCTGATTCTCAGACCGTCCCTGTGTATCCACTATAGTAGTCAGGGACCGTTTGGTGAGCAGAGTGCAACTTCACGTGCAGCCCTGACTGGAACCAGGTCTCCACAGCCATTGGTGACCAAGCAGGCTTCATTTGCCGGTGAATGCTGAAAAGTTTCCTGTGTTTAATCGGGCATCTAATGCCGAATACAATGGCTCTGCGGGTTCATTTGGCAACAAGGCCCGAGAGCCTCTGTTTCGTTTCCGGAAAATAAGAGTCTTCCATTGGAGACATTCCTCAAAACTGCACGTCACTGAATGGGGCAACAACGATTATACTGGCTGTGTCTTTGGTGTGATACCTGATTCTCTCCGTTTCTCTTCAACGTACATCATACTACACTGAGTGCATATGCCTAGCAGACTTGTATGAATTGTTTCCTGTATAAGAATGCCAACACGATGGTGCCACCCTGAGTGAAATGACCGATTCACTGTTACTTTTGGGAAAACATTATTGGTTCACCTATTGAATTCTACAATGTTTTTGATTTTACCTGTTCTTCTTGCATCCAAAGCAGTTGCTCCTCCATTGGCATGTATGAGTAAGAGCTGACAGGCTTCGCTCCCTCGTTGTGAGTGTGTATCAGCTTGGGAAACGCCATGGCAAAGGTCTACTGCGTTGGTTTTTATTTGCTGGTAGTTTTCTTCTTGCTGGGTGTACGGTGTAATAAATGATTCTCAAGGTACAGCTTGATTTATCATAGCAGAGCCATATGTCAATACTTCACATTTTCGAATGAGCATGTAAATTGTGCCACACACTGAGTAAAATGAGTGCTACACACTCACTTGTAGAAAAGCAGTAATTGCTTTCGTTTTGAATACTATGAAGTTTTTCCCGTTGCCATTTCCCTATGCTGGGAAATGCAGTCATTCTCCGGTTTCCCTTGCTGAATAAGCGCAGACGGCCTGTGTTAGGCTTGTTGTGAGGGTGCATCTTTCTTGGGAGACGGGTCTTCAACTGTGTGCTGCACTCTTTCAGGGATATCAATGTTATTCTAACTTGGTGCATGCTCTAATACATGAGTCTCACAGTCGTCTTCTCATTTTCAGTTATGCTCTGCAGAGTTCTTCTGTTTGACCTAGGAAGACTTTAATCGGTCACGTATGGGAAAGTGCAGCTCAGTGGTGCCACCCGGTGGGCGATGGGAACTCCACAGTAGAGTAAGAATGCATGACTCGTTGAATTTACTGGGTGCACTCTGAAATCTTTCTCCTTTTCAAATTTTTGTGTTGTAGGAAACACAATTGCTCCGCCAATCGCATTGACGAAAACGAGCTGTCTGCCTTCCTTGTGCTTGTTTTGAATGCGAATCTCCCTTGGAAAATGCTTGTAACAAGTGTGCTGCCCTGTCATTTACTGGCCTTGAGTCCTCTAAGGCATTGGTGCATGGTGTAGTTCCTGATTGTCACTTGTTCCCAGTCATGTATATTACGATCTCCATGGCGAGTGCTTTGGCTGTGCGTCTCCTCAGCCTTTCACATTGAGGAAAGCTCAACTCCACTGGGCCACAATGCGTGATCTCAGACATTCACAGTTACTGGTGGGAAAGCGTTGTGTGTGCCCCGGGAGAATTCTTTGTTATACTTTCTTTATAGCTTTTCCTGTCCTGGGAATACAATTGCACTGTGGATTGCTGTTGGGAATAGCCTCTCCTAGGCCTGTAGTGAATAGGCATCTTCCTTGGTGAAGTGTATGCCAAATGTGTGCTGCAGTGTTATCTCATTGCTATGACTAGTATTCTTCTTTGCTGCCTGCTGTAACACCTCATTCTCACTCTTTCCCCTTGATTTTTGATCCTTCCCTTAGAGGGCCTTTGCTTACGAGAGTGAAACGTGCGTGTTTCACGGATAGAACTCTGCGATACAAAGTGCCCCAATGAGTGATATAAGTGCTCCCCAGTGACGAGCAGGAGAGCATTATTTTTTATGGGGAGAATACTAACATGTTTTTCCCTATGGCAACGAAACCTAATAAGGACTACCAATGCTGTGCCGTTTTCATTTCTGAAGAAGCACGGAGAGCCTGTGTTAAACTGGTGGTGACGGTGGGACTTCCTGGGGACAGGCTATCCAAGCGTGCGCTGCACTGCTATTCATTGGCAGTCTGTATTAAGCTGGCTTTGTGCACGCTCTCATCCCTGATTCTCAGAGCGTCCCTGTGTATACCCTATAGTAGTCAGGGACCGTTTGGTGAGCAGATTGCAACTTCACGTGCTGCCCTGACTGGAACCAGGTCTCCACAGCCATTGGTGACCAAGCAGGCTTCATTCACCGGTGAATGCTGAAAAGTTTCCTGTGTTTAAATGGGCATCTAATGCCGAATACAATGGCTCTGCGGGTTCATTTGCCAACAAGGCCGGAGAGCCTCTGTTTCGTTTCCGGAAAATAAGAGTCTTCCATGGGAGACATTCCTCAAAACTGCACGTCACTGAATGGGGCAACAATGATTATACTGGCTGTGTCTTTGGTGTGATACCTGATTCTCTCCGTTTCTCTTCAACGTACATCATACTACACTGAGTGCATATGCCTAGCAGAGCTGTATGAAATGTTTCCTGTATAAGAATGCCAACACGATGGTGCCTCCCTGAGTAAAATGACCGATTCACTGTTACTTTTGGGAAAGCATTATTGGTTCACCTATTGAATTCTACAATGTTTTTGATTTTACCTGTTCCTCTTCCATCCAAAGCAGTTGCTCCTCCGTTGGCAAGTATGAGTAAGAGCTGACAGGCCTCGCTCCCTCGTTGTGAGTGTGTATCAGCTTGGGAAACGCCATGTCAAAGGTCTATTGTGTTGGTTTTTATTTGCTGGTAGTTTTCTTCTTGCTGGGTGTACGGTGTAATAAATGATTCTCAAGGTACAGCTTGATTTATCATAGCAGAGCGATAAGTCAATACTTCACATTTTGGAATGA
>JAPVLO010002767.1:0-29695 GCA_027257055.1 Cephalopachus bancanus | reverse complement strand
CACGGATGGTGGAGAAAAAAATAACTGTTGTAATTCCATGCCTCTTTTGCAGGGAAGAATTCCTCTGGTTATCCCAATAAAAAAGAAATAAAATTTCCATTCGAAATACAAGCAGATATCTGAAATCTTGTTGGAACGAATTATCCTATGTCCATGACTGGAGGATAGGTCAAGCTGACTGGTTTAGTTATTTAGGGACTATGCCTGGACCTGGAGTTGGGTGTCATTTCTATCCAAATTAAAGATTAAGGATGGGAAAGAAGTAGATTCCCTAAGGAAAAGTCAGGGTACTATCAGTAAGAGAAGAGGGAAATACGTGGTGAGGAACCAATGGGCAAAAATATACAAACTATATACTATGCTCACTTCTAGACATGTGACGGTAGTTTATCATGAGTCTTTCAAGTTTTCTTTATCTGGCTGAACATCCCCCAAAACTAAATATATGTATAAAATAAAGAGAAAAAAATTCCACAAATGGATGAATGATGTAGATACTCAGTGCTAGGGAAGTTCAGAGAAAGGACAGGACAATGGGCTGAAGTAGCCACTAGTCTCCTAGGTGCATGTGGGACATGAACTAACCAAGAAAGATTGTGCCCACAGGCGGTGTTGAGATTTTACATTTTCGGAGTTTACATCAAGGATGACCACATCTTCCAATTCTGTTGAATACATTTTGCTATCTAAACTCAAACACTCTTATCAGTGGTATTAGGAAAACAGCATTTTCAAAATTGTGCTTGTCAAAATGGTACGAGGTAACCCAATGAAATGGGTTGAAAGAGACCATTGTTTAGATGAAGAAATACTATTTCCCTTTTGGTTGGGATGGGGATAGGAGATGTGAGTGTGGAAGGTGGGGTGGGGTAAGTGGAAAGATGAGATACTATATCCATGGAACATGTTGAATATTCATAGTGCCCATCAGCATGTTAAAGACTCTCAGAAGATTCACAATGAAGACTGAATCTTCATGAGGCAGGAATGATACCTGTTTTGTTTTATACCACTTTCCCACCACATAGCAGAGGGATTTTGCTTTAATACATATATGTTCAATAATTATGAATGAGTGCATGAATGAATTGGAAAACCTATTAATTTTTTTTTTAACTTCAGAATTTTACATTTTTCATGGAACCCTTATTGACGTGCTACAAAACTAAGGTTTCATAGAGTTGCATACAAAAAATGATTGCACTACAACTTGACCACAACCATTTATCCAGTTAGTTAGGTGACCTGAATCCAATTCCACCTGCAAGTTATGGTTAAACATTTGACATAAATCCTTACACTTTTCAAAACCCCAGTTTTTTGCATTCAAAATGAGTAGAGTTACATTTCTCAGCTCTTAATAGGAAAAAATCATGCTTATCTTTCTTACCATCTCTTTCTGCTTACTTCTCTTTCAGCTGAAGAAAGACAAATCCCTTGAGGGAGATGAAGTGACTGCAAATATTCAAAGACCCTCCAGAAAATCAGTCACCAGAATGCTGTGTAAGTTCTCCATTTTGTATTTTGTTTTGTTTTGTCTTGTTTGTAAGATAGAAAGTATTGCATTTAGGGGTGACAAAGTACTGCTGGGGTCAGGTTCTAGAAATTAGTTCATGAGTACAATGTATGTTAATCGAGTGACAGATACCCTAAAAGCCCTGGCTTGACCACTACCAATCTATGCAGGTGACAGACTTGCACATATAGCCCATAAATTTGTACAAAAAATTATCCTGAAATATAATATTTGTGAGGGTAGACTAAGATCAATAAGCAAAGAGGAGAGATGTGTAATGAAGACACCATGTAATGGTATAGACACATGCTAGGGGAGCTGTTTTCCTTGGTTTACTCAAGCTTGTAGGACCTGTCTTGTTTCATTTTTGGTTTCAACCCTCAAAACAACATGCTACATTGCAGTCATTGCAATACACTCTGCTTGGTGTTTAGTGAATTGCATCCACACTCCGGATCTTTGAGCATCACTTTACCCTCTCTGTAAACTGAGCAGGTGACTTTTCACCTATTTGTGTTATGGGTTTCTTTAAAAATATGATGAAATAAAAATACAATGAAAACTGTAAACTTTTTACCCCAAAAGTGTACAAATACATAATACACAAAACAGTTTACAATGCATTTCAGGAAATCATGAAACCCTTCGTGCTCACACATGGGCTCCACAGGATCTTGCAATTCCAGATTAAGAACATTTGGCCAAGAGTGCCTCTAAATAGCCATTTTATCTACGACATTTTGTAACTTTTTGTTTCAAACAGTATACTTTTGCATAATAAGATGTTTTTAAAAACCCACATATTGAACTGCACTCTCCCAAAAGAATGCTGTAAAAATATATGATCCAGAACTAGCCTATGAGAGTTACTGATAAGGAGAAAATATGTATTTTCCAAATCAAAACCTAAGGTTTGGAAGAAATGAATCTGCAAGGCTAATATGCATCTTGAGGAAAATCTCAAGCATCTTGTGATAGTAAAGATAAGTATTCTACAACTTAGAAAAGAACAAAAAAGATGTCTATACTCGCAGAGTTTAAATGTCCCTAAAGAGAAACTACAGTAACATCAATCAGTCTTGAGAGCTGAAAATAAGAAACTGGAAGAAATTCTTTGCTTTAGCAATTTATAATATGGTAGATACATCCCCTCACAATCAAAAGACACTTGTAAAGGATTATCATGTTTGTGATTGTGTGATCTTGCTCTCTCTCTCCTATCCATTACATAATTTTAAATTATTGAATGCAGAGAAACTTATAATTATTTCTAGAGTAACAAGATGAATTCATACATACATTATTAATTATTATTAATCTGTTTTTCACAATAAAATGTCTCCAGCACTTTGAAATTAGTTCAATACTATTTTAAGTATTCTAAAAAGATTTACATTATATGAGAAATCTTGTACAATCATATGGAAAACTGATCCCAGATTTTTTGGGGGGGTGGTGTAGGGCTCAATTTTATTGTATATTTTTTATTTTTAAAATGTGGAGTACAGTTCAGAGGTAGGTACATAAGTGGTCATTGTCCAGGTAAAGTTTGGGCCTTCCTTTGGTTCCCACTTCACCTGGCTTGAGTTCGGGTAACCTTATTATTGATGTTTCATGTCCCTACCCCTCCCCTGGTAGTGTCCTGCTACTGCCAATCCTTTTCTTATAGTATTATGATAAAATGCTCAGGGTGCACTTATGAATGAGTACATGTGGTACTCAGTTCTTTGTTTTTGTGATAGATCACTGAATATGATAGACTCTAATTCTATCCAAGTTGATGTGAAGTCCATAATTTTGTCTTTTTTATGGCTGTATAATATTCCATCTTGTATATGTGCCATATTTTATCCAGTTCACTTTCAATAGACAGCACAGTTGGTTCTATGTTTTTGCTATTGTGACTAATGCTGCAGTAAGCATGTGTGTGCAGATATCTTTTTTATAGAGTGATTTGAGTTCCTCCAGGTATATTCCCAGAAGAGGGATTGCTGGATCTATGAAAAGTCGATTATTTGATCTTTTAGGAATCATCACACTATTTTCCACATGGGTTATACTAGATTACACTCTCACCAACAGTGCAGAAGTGTCCCTTTTCCTGACATCCTCTCCAGTTTTTTGAGTTATTGATGATGACTGGAGTTAGGTGTTTTTAATTTGCATATCTTTGATGATTAATGAGGCTGAGTATTTTTTCATGTCTGTCTTTTTCAGAAAACTATTCATATCTTTTGCCCACTTTTTTTTTTTTTGCCCACTTTTTAATAGGGCTATTTTTTTTTTCCTTTTGGCACATTTGAGTTCTTTGTAGATCCTGGATTTGGGCCTTTGTCAGATATGCATATCTCAGATCTTGTACAATTCATTCTTATGTTTTAATCTTCAATACTGAGGCTTTTGGGATTGGGTTTGCCTGCAACAGTTATAGCTTAACAAAGAGGGAAGAAAAAAACTGCTAGAAGGAAGGAATGGGTCAAAGTGAACACTGTATAACTACTCTTGCTCTGTCTGCCTTCTGCTCTCTCATTTATCCTCCTTTTTCAGTTGTCTTGGTCTTAGTGTTTGCCATCTGTTGGACCCCATTCCACATTGATCGTCTCTTCTTCAGCTTTGTGGAGGAGTGGACAGAATCCCTGGCTGTGGTGTTCAATCTTGTCCATGTGGTATCAGGTAAAAGCTTGGCTGGTTTGGTTACATGACCTACTATGATATAATGAAGATACTTCCTTTTTATTTTATTCAAAGATTGACATGTTATGAGTCTAATACTAATTTATATGAAAAATACTAATATATAATAATACATTATATATTATTAATATAATAATTAATTATAATTGTAATATGTTATATATTTGTGTATGTGTGTGTGTGTGTGTGTGTGTGTGTGTGTGTGTGTGTGTATACCAGATCACTATTTTAGAGGCTACCTTATAGGAAACCTCAACTCTTAAGTGTGATGCTTACAGCAGGAAAAATCAAGGAGCGATTCATTTGGCTGTCCTTCCAATGGCCATGCAATTGAATTGGTTCTTATTTAGTAAACATTTTTTTGTCCCTGAAATCTCATATTGCCTTCAGTAGGTGTCAGATCCCTATGAAAGACAACCCAAAGGTATCCATAGGTCATCAATTTCTGCTTTTAGGCTACTTTAGCTTTGTTTGTTGAGGATACCATAGAACATGGTAGAAACAGTAGTCAGAAGGTCACTAAATCAGAGGATCTGGATTTGCACCCAAACTTCACCATTAATTTTTCTGAGTGATCTGGACCACATGGATTCCTTCATGCTGAAGTTTTTTCTGTTGTAAATGGCAACAATGCCTGCTGCAGGCAAATTATGGATTGATGGTAAGAAGCAAATGAGTAATTTGTATTAAAGAGCTTTTTAAGCTTTAAAAAAGGCTATTTGTCTTTCTATTATCACCATGACCAGGTTGTTAAGTAAATAATTTTCATTGACATTGTATGGTGCAAGAAATGGTTCTACAAGAAGAAATGACTTACCCAAGAGCCCTCAGTTAGCAAATAGTAAAAACAGTATCTAATTTAAAGTTCAGCATTCTTTCCACTAAAACAGAGCAAAGGATGGTCACTCAGGTCCTTCTTTCTCAGTCATTGCAGTTAGCCTTGGATTCAGACCTCTTCTGTCCCCCTTGCCTCTGCTGGTCACTGGATGAGTCTATGGGTTGTTTAGATTATCAGAGACATCACCAGAAAGAGAATAAAAGATCAGTTGTTACAAATTAAATTCCAGATGTGCAGAGAGCAAAAACAATAACATCCATTCTGAATATCATGTATATTATCTATTTTCTGTTACCCCCTTTTTATACTTGGCAGGTCTTTGTATTGACTACCTTCCAATGTGCCTTGAAATTCATGGAACATAAGATTTCAGTTAGTATTCATTTTTTGAATGAACTAGGAGTACATAGAAATGTACCTCATTACCACTCCTCCATGCTAATTCTGTACACAGTGCACATGGCACTCTGAATGTCCTGAACTATATAAATGAGGACAGCAAGGAACATGTTGGCAACAGAACCGATAACTTGTTTGATATTCGAAGCTATTCTCTGCCTTTCTATTGATGTTATTTCAACTTTATCCTCACTATGATTCAGGAGGTGGGTTATACCTGGAAATTAGTGCTTTCATGTTTAACTATTTACCATTCATGACCAAATCTCAAAAATATTTATATCTCTTAACTTATCCTGTAATTAATCTGAGAAAAAATTGAAGTATTTACATAAATTAAAAGTACTACAAGTTCAAATGAAGCTAGACTAGCTGACTGCACCTTTCCAGATGCCTCAAGGCAACTCTTAAAATTTCCAAATTATGGCTTTAATAACAACATGACCTTGTTAAGATACCATCTTCGTGTTCTATATATTGCAAACTATATAAAGTTTAAACCCTAAAGAAAAATGCCCCCAACTTGTCTTTTTATATTCTAAGTTATAGTATTTCCATTCATAGGACCATACACTTATCAAACTGGTTGATTAGACAGTTCTGTACATTATTTCTGCACAATATAACAACTCCTGCCTCTGGACATTAGTGTGTGTTCTGCCTTCTACCTGCAACACCCTCTCCTATCTTCCTCAACTATCTCCACCCACTTCTAGGTCTGGCTAAAGCCCAATCACCCCCCCACAAACCTACATGACCATCATGGTCCTTAAGTTTATGCCATTATGTGAATTGCTATAGCATAACTGTGGGTCTCTCATATTTTTTTCTTAATGGATACTGCATGGTATTATTGTATTGTTGATTACTGAATTTGGTCATAAATTTTGCCTCTACAATACCATTCCAAAATCTTGGAGAACAAAGTCTAAATTCACTACCTTCCAACGTGTCTTGAAATTCATGGAACATAAAAAGAGTTCAATTGGTATTCATTTTTTGAATGAACTAGGAGTACGTAGAAATGTTCCTCTTCACTATTCCTGCATGCTCATTCTGTACACAGTGCATATGGCATTCTGAATGTCCTGAACAATATAAATGAGGACAGCAAGGAACATGTTGGCAATAGAACCTGTAACTTATTTGATATTCTAAGCCATTCTCAGCCTCTCTATTGATGGTATCTCAACTTTATCCTCACCATGATTCAGGAGGTGAGTTAGGCTGAAATTTCCATTCCCATTTTACTAAGAAAAAAAATGGAAGTGCTAGCATTTTTCTAAGGTCACAGGATAAGCCAGGGCCAAGATCAGAAACTAGGTTATCTCATTAGGTTCATTTGGGGCCTTGAGAAAATACAATAGAATTTGGTAATAAAGGAAGAGTATGTACCAAAAGGAAAATGACAAACTGCAAAGAATTTCTGGAGAAAATAAATGGTAAAATACAGTTATTCAATAATGTGGAAGAGCTATCAAGGGAAAAGGATAGGTAGGAAAGGCACATTGGGAACATTTCTTTGAAGAGATATTTAGCATTATAAGGAATCCCTGCAGGAACAAGTCTTGACTTATTTACCATTTCCTCCCTTACTTGGAGTTTCATATTATAGATTTAGTAAAATTCCAATGACATAAAACATCTCTTTTTCCTCTGATATTTAGACATCTCCCATTAATGCTATGGGAGCTTGTTCTTTAATTAAACAAGTAAGGATCAAAGGAAGTTGCCGAACATCTCAGAGAGATCCCATGTCAGCCTAAATTTTTCCAAGCCTCTTTAATCTTCTTGTGTTTGATTCCTAAATGCACAGGTGGAAGATCTGTTTTGAGCATTTTGTATTCTCAGTTAGAATCTTGTATATATTATCACTTCCAAAAAAGCAATCATAGGATTCTAGGCCTTTGTAAATATATATATATGCTTCTCCCTTCATGCCTCTCAATTTCTTCTCAGCACATCTTTCTTAATCCCCCACATTTCAGGAGTCTTCTTTTACCTGAGCTCAGCTGTCAATCCCATTATCTACAACCTACTGTCTCGCCGCTTCCGGGCAGCATTTAGGAATGTAATCTCTTCCTTCTGCAAAAAGAGGCACTCCCAGCAACACGCACAGGGGTCACTTACCCAGCGGAACCTCTTCCTGACAGAATGCCACCTTGTGGACCTGACAGAAGATGCAGGTCCCCAGTTCCTGTGTCAGTCATCCACCCGCAACTCTCACCTCTCCACAGCCCTCTGTACTGCACAGGTACCATGAAGGAACTATCAAAAGTGTCATTCTCAGAAGGCCTGGATTCTTTCAAAGTTGACGTTCCTCTATGCCTCAGAACTGCAGGGAGGGACACCTCATAATCTGTGCTTTCTCATGTGATGCTAGGGAGGTAAAATGACGCTTATAGCTTGTGTATCCATTTCTAGTTTTGTTTTTAATAAACATGAAAACTAAGACTTAGATCTAAGTCAAAAACTCAGAACTATCTGATTTTTAGTTATCTTTCCACTATCCTAAATGTCTCATGCCCCTTCACTAGTTCATGAAGAGAACATGACCCAAAAAGCAGGGCACCTGTAATTTCCACTATAGGAAATGGTTTGTCCTGAGTGTCATCCATCTGCATTGTGACTTGGGCTGTCACTCCAGCCAGTGACGCCTGTGAGCCACTGAAGGGAGACATGTTAGGTGCTGTTGTACTTTATATGATTCAAGAAGCCCACGTCAGTTCTCCACAAAAATATACAGGCACATCTTGTTTTATTGTGCTTCACAGATATTGTATTTATTAAAAAATGAAGGTTTGTGGCAACCCTGCATGGGGCAAGTCTATTGGCACAATTCTTCCAACAGCATGTGCTCACTTTGTGTCTCTGTAGTGTATTTTAGTAATTCTCACAATGTTTCAAACTTCTTTTATGATAATTGAATCTGTATATGGTAATCAGTGATATCTTTGATGTCACTATTGTAATTGTTTTGTAGCATCATGAATTGTACCCATTAAAGACTGAGAACTTAATCAATAAGTATTGTATCACTCTGACCGTCTCACTCACTGGCTGTTACCCCTGTTCTCTCCTTTTTCTCAGGCCTCCCTATTTTCTAAGATACAACAATATTAAAATCAGGCTAATTGATAACCTAAACTGACCTATAAGTGTTCAAGTTAAAGGAAGAGTCACATGCCTCTCACTTTAAATCAAAAGCTGGAAATAATTAAGCTTAGTGAGGAAGGCATGTCAAAATCTGATAGGTTGAAAGCTTGCACTAAACAGTTAGCCAGTTGTGAATGCAAAAGAGAAGTTCTGAAGGAAATTTAAAAAGCTATTCTAGTGAACACATGAATAAGAAAGTGAAAGAACCTTATTGCTGATAGGGGAAAAGTGTTAGTGGTCTGGATAGAAAATCAAACCAGCCACAATATTCCCTTAAGTCAAAACCTAATCCAGAGCAAGCCCCTCGTCAATCCTATAATGGCTGAGAGAGGTGAAGAAGCTGCAGCAAAGTTTAAATCTACCAGAGGTTGGTCGATGAGGTTTAAGGAAACAAGCCATCTCCAGAACATAAAAGCGTAAGGTAAAACAGCAAGGTTTTTGATGGAGAAGCTGCAGCTAAGATCACTAATGAAGGTGTCTATACTAAACAACAGATTTTAAGTGTAGATGAAGCAGCCTTACCTTGAAAAATTACCTTCTAAGACTTTTATAGCTAGAGAGAAGTCAGTGCCTAACTTCAAAACTTCAAATGAAAGGCTGACTGTTATTAGGGGTTAATGCAGCTGGTGACTAAGTTAAAGACAGCGCTCAATCTGAAAATCCAAGAGCCCTTAAGAATTGTGCTAAACTACTCTGCCTGTGCTCTAAAAAATGGAACAACAAAGTCTGAATGACAGTACATCTGTTTACAACAAGGCTTGCTAAACATTTTAAGCCCAGTATTGAGACCTACTTCTTGGAAACACACACCACCACACACACACACACACACACACACACACACACACACACACACACCTTTTTTTTTTCAGAATATTACTGCTCATTGGCAATGGATCTATTTACCAAAGAACTCTGATGGATATGTACAAGGAGATTAATGTTTTCATGCCTGCTAACAAAACATCCATTCTGTAATCCATGTGTCAGGAAATAATTTTATCTTGCAAATCTTATTATTTAAAAAATGTACTTTCGTAAGGCAATAGCTGTCATAAATGCTATTCCTCTGATTGATCTGGGCATAGATCTACTATAGACATACGTATCTATATATCATGTATATGTATCTCTAGATCATAGCTCTATAGATCTATCATAGGTCATAGATATTCTGGAAAGGACTCATCATTTTGATGCCATTAAGAATATTCATGACTCATGGGAGGAGATCAAAATATCAACATTAACAGGAGTTTAGAAGAAGTGATTCCAACACTCATGGATAACTTTGAGGAGTTCAAGACAGTGAAATAAGTCATTGCAGACATAGAGAAAATCACAAGTGAATTAGAAGTGGAGCCTTAAGTTGTGACTGAATTGCTGCATTCTTATAGAAAAACTTGAACAGATGAGAAGCTGTTTCTTACAGGGAGCAAAGAAAGTGTTTTCTTGACGTTGAATCTACTCCTCATGAAGATGCTATGAGCACTGCTGAAATGATAACAAGGGATTTAGGATATTCCGTACACTTATTTGATAAAGTACTAGCAGGATTGAGAGGATGGACTTTTATTTTGAAATACGTTCTACTGTGGGCAAAATGCTGTCAAACAGCATAACGTGCTACCAAAAAATCTTTCATAAAAGGAAAAGTCAATGGATGCAGCATTCTTTGTTGTCTTTTTTAAATTTTTGTATTTTAGATTCAGGTGGTACAGGTGCATGTTTGTTGTGTGAACATATTGTGTATTCGTGGGGACTGGGCTGCAGATGGCCCATTCCTCAGATAGTGAACATTGCCCCTGGGAGGTAACTTTTGAAAGCTGATTTCCCTCCCCACTACCCCCTCTTTTGGTTTCCCCAGTGTCTATTATTTCCATCTTTGTGACCATTTAGCTCCTACATATGAGAACATGCTTTGTTTGGTTTTCTGTTTCTGAATCAGTTCACTTAGGATGATGTTCTCCATCTCCATCCATGTTGCTGCAAAAGACATGATTTCACTCTTTTTTATGACTGCATATTATTCCATAATGTATATATACCACATTTTCTTTATCCAGTCAACCATTGATGGGCATGTAGGTTATTTCCATGATTTTGCTATTGGGAACAGTGCTGCAATGAACATACAAGTAAAGTTATCTTTTTTATATGATTATTTATTTTCCTTTGGGTAGATATCCAGTAGTGGGATTCCTGGGTCGAATGGTAGTTCTATTTTTATTCTTTGAAAAATCTCCATACTGTTTTCCATAGAGGTTGAACTAGTTTACAACTCCACCAACAGTGTATGAGTGTTCTCTTTCCTCTGCATTTGCATCAACATCTGCTGTTTTTTGACTTTTTAATAATTGCCATTCTGACTGCTATAAAATGATATCTCATCGTGGTTTTAATTTGCATTTGTCTTATGATTAATGATATTGAGCATCCTTTCATATGTTTGTTGGTCTTTTTTGTATCTTCCTCATTTTTTTTTTTTTTTTTTTGCTTTAAAGATGTGGGGTACAATTCAGGGTTTTGTGTGTTTTCTTTAGAGAAGTGTCTGTTTATGTCCTTTACCCACTTTTTGATAAGATAATTTGTTTGTTTGTTTTTATATTGAGTTGTTTGAGCTCCTTATAGATTGCATGTTTGTCTTTTGTCTGAAACTCCTAAACCTGATAAATGACTTAATTAAAGCTTCAGGATACAAAATGAATATACAAAAATCAGTAGCATTTCTATACACCGTTTCTATAACACTCAAGCTGAGAACTAAATCAAGAGCCCAGTCAAGTTTAAAATAGCCACAAAAAATAAAATAAAATACCTAGAATACACTTAACCAAGGAGGTGAAAGATATCTACAAGGAGAACTACTAAACACTGATTTTTAAAAAAACTGTGGATGACACAAACAAATGGAAGAACATCTCATGCTCATGGATCAGAAGAATCAATATCATCAAAATTGCCATACTGCCCCAAACAATCTATAGATTCAACACAGTCCTTATCAGAAGATCAACATCATTCCTCATGGAATTAGAGAAAAACAATTCTAAGGTTTATATAGAACCAAAAAAGAGCCTGAATAGCAAAAGCAATTCTAAGTTAAAAGAACAAATGTTGGGGCATCATATTGCCTGACTGTAAATTATACTATAGTGCTATGGAAACCAAAACAACAAGGTACTGGTACAAGAGTAGACTGGTAGATCAATGGAACAGAATAAAGTACCCAGAAATAAAGCCACATACCTACAACGAATTGATCTTTGACAAAGTCAACAAAAATAAACACTAGGGAAAGAATACTCTATTCAATAAATGGTACTGGGAAAACTGGCTAGTCATTTGCAGAAGAATGAAACTGGACCCCACTTCTCACTATATATAAAAATTACTCAAGATGAATTAGAGACTAAAATGTAAGGCCTGAAACTATAAAAATTCTGGAAGAAAATCTTGAAAAATTCTTCTGGACATCAGTCTAGGCAGAGAACTTATGATTTGTTTTAAAGATGTGGGGTACAACCCCAAAAGCAAATGTGACTAACACAAAAATAGACAAATGGGACTTAATTAAACTAAACAGCTTCTGCACAGCAAAAGAAATAATAAACATAATGAACAGAAAACTTATGAAATGGGAGAAAACTTTTGTTGTCTTATTTTTTTAATTGCCACAGCCACACCAACCTTCAGCAATCAGTCAGCATCTATCAAGACCAAGACAAGACCCTTCACAAGCAAAAAGAATGATTCTCTGAAACCTCTGATGATCACCAGCATTTTTAGCAACAAACTATTTATTAATTAAGGTATGCACATATCTCATTTTTATTTATTTACTTATTTTTTATTTTTGACTCAGAATCTCACTCTGTCGCCCATGCTGGAATACAGAAGCATAATCACGGCTACCACAGACTCAAGCTACTGAGCTCTGGCAATCATGCCTTCTCAGCCTTCCAAGTAGCTGTAACTACAGATGTGTGCCACCATGCCCGGGTAATTTTGTTTTTTTTTTTTTTTGTAGAGACAGTATTTCCCAGACTGGTCTCAAATTCCTGGACTCAGACAATTATCTCACCTCAGTTTTCAAAATGCAGAGATTACAGGAGTGAGCCACCATGCCTGGCTCATTCTTTAAACATTATGCTATTGTACACCTAACAGACTACCATATAGTGTAAGCATAGCTTTTATATGCATTGGGAAATCAAAAAAAAAAATGTATGACTTTCTTTATTGCAGAGGTGTGAAACTGAATCCACAATATCTCTGAGGTATATCTATATTTATCCTATTGTCTCATATGTTGCATTTATAATGTGATTCCTCAGAGTCCTAAAGCTTTTTACTTTAAGAGTTCCTCTGTTGACAGGAGCAAGTCCATTAGAACTGTTAATGCTAAAATCACAATTCCAAAGTCATTACTAGTCATTTTTCACCAGAAATAAAATGAGATATGTTAAACTTACAGGAGAATTGGAAGAGGAAGGGGGGAGGGATGGAAGGTCAAAAGAAGCATAAACCATACCAAACAAAGATGTAATTATTTTTATAATTTGGCCTAGATTTGGATTTCAAATGTCTTAGTTCATATAGCATAGACAGAAATATGGTCTACTGTCTTGGAACAAAGAAAAGTCAAATGGTCACTACTAGTCTCAAGCCCAGGAGTTTTATCTACTCAGTATTTTATTACCTACTATACTCTTCATACATGTAATATAGGCAAAATATTCTTCTCAGATCATTTTCCAACATGCCATCACAAGTCATGTATCCTTTATTCAAGCTAGACTACTTACTGTTCTGATGGAAATCCATCCCACAGTTCTTCCTAACTGCACACCTTCACAATTAGGACACCATCTTTTCCCCCAATCTCCATCTGTTTCTATCCTACCCATCCTTCAATGATCATCTCAATGTGTTAATCTCTCCATGAAATCTTACTTGATTTATTAAAATAGATATGGTATCTGACTTATCTGTCACTGTATGTCTCTTAAGCTTTTCTCCACTGTGATTTATATTCTGCTGTGCCAGAGTGTAAATTTGTCAAAGGCATGAAGTATAGTGTGTTCACTTTTCTGTTGTTAAACCTTTGCAATATATGTATCACAATGGTAGATGTTCAATAAATATGCGTAAAGCGAGTTGGCTTCATATTTTAATGTACTGTATTTTATGGAACCATGTTAAGAGTCAGAAAAATAAGATTATGTTTCTACCAGGGATTCCTGACCTTAGGTTGACCACTTAATTAGTTGTGATTATAATGGCATGCCTGCTGTGTTTATGCTACAAGAAGACCCTTCCCAATCTGAGGAGTTAGTAGTGTGGAAATGCATAAGTTTCAGCATTTAACCTCTGACTGTTCCCTAAATTTAATGAACAATTCCATTGAAAAGTGGGGATATGGTCTCTGACATCATCATTTACTAACTTAATAGTCATGTTGGAAGTCATTCAACACTAAAACAAACATACAAAAAACTCGGTTAATTACAACACAACTTTAACGAATCAGAATTCTCTAGTAATGTTTTATGCTAGTAAGCAGGATTCTCTGGTCATTTGAGGATGAAGATTAAAAGATTCAGCAAGACCTCAGAAATGGAGAAGAAATTTCCACTTGTTTTTTAAACTAGAGGCATTCTCGAATGATGAGCCACTAACCCTTAACATCAAAAACTAATGACCAAGACTAGAAACACTGCTACTGTCACTAAATGGATAGAAAAAGTAGCAATACTAAAACTGAAGCTAGAACTTTGGTTGCCTGACGAAAATTTTGGTCCATTTTTGTTTCTTCCTCATTTATTTTTTTCTCTTAAAAATTTCTACTAGAAAATTATCTACACATGATTCTTTCTTTAAACAAATCTATAATTAGTGACCATTAGATGATATGCATCATGCCAGGTTACAAATTTCCTGGCCTTGAAAGTTTACCTCTAGTGAAAGAGATTATTTTTGGAAAAGCAACACAAAATTAATTAATTAAATATAATTGTGAAATGTGCTACAAAATACAAATAAAGTACTTTGGGACTATATAAAAAGGGGGTTTGACCCAGTCAGGCGGAAATAAGATTCAAAAAGGGGGGGGTGTGTTAATTGAGTTTTTGTTTATAAATACACACATACACACACACACACACAAACACACACACACAAAGTATTTATTTACAAATGAAAATCGAAATATCATAAGTACTCGAGTTAGCCAACACACTAGTTCACACAAAATTAGTAAAACAAAAGAAGCTAAAGCTAAATTGCTTAATGCTCATGATCTCTTTATGAATTCACTGTGCTCTCTGAAGTATAGAAAAATGATAGAAGGGGTCAGATAGTAAACCTGATTAATAAAATGCAATCATGTGCTACAAAGGACATTTCAGTCAGTGACAGACTGATACACAATGGAGGTCCCATAAGATTATAATATAGTATTTTTTTTTAGTTGGAGTCTCACCCTGTTGCCCAGACTGGAGTGCAGTGGCACATTCACGGCCAGTGCATCCTCAACCTGCTGGGCTCAGGTGATCTTTCTGCTTCAGCCTTCTAGGTAGCTGAAACTACAGACACACACTACCATGCCCAGATTACTTTTTGATTTATTGTAGAGAAGAGGTCAAGTTGCTCAGGCTTTGTCTCAAACCCCTGAGACAATCCTCTCAACTAAGCCTCCCAAAGTGCTGGGATAACAGGCTTGAGCTACGATGCCTGGCCTAATATAGTATTTTTACTGTATCTTTGCTACATACACAAATATCGTTGTGTTACAACTGCCTCCAGTATTCAGTGCAGTAACATGTTGTACAGGTTTGTAGGTTAGAAGCAATAGGCTATACCATATAGCCGAGTTGTACAATAGGCTGTATCACCTAGGTTTGTGCAAGTACACTTTAGATGTCCACACAACAAAAATCACCTAATGATGCATTTCTCAGAACATATCTCTGTCATTAAGTGACACTCAATATATGATTATGTTGGTAACCTAACTTTTCTGCAATTAGGTAGTGACGTTTGAGCTCTCCAGAAATGCATAAGCTTAGTGATCTGAAGCAATGACATTCAGGATGCTGCTTGCTATATTAGCTTCTCTAGCTCAAAGAAATAGCAGAGACCGTTAATCTGAGAGCCATGAACCAGTGTGAGGAGGTCCAAAATCCCCTGAAATCAGAAACAAAATTCTCAGTGTGCACTTTCCCCCCACTTGGAGAGAAGGTTTATAGCTTTGACTTGCTCCTTCAAGTGGTCTGTGACTCAAATTTTTATAATCACTATTGAAAAGTGCACTTAAGTCTTACATAAGGACACTCTCTTAATGGAAGAGTTTTAATTGAATGAAGGTGTTTCATGATAGTTAAAAAGCATCATTATTCCAACATAGAATTAAGTGTGTCTCAGTATCAACTATGTTGGCTTGGACTAGCTTATAAAAGCTTATTATTAAATATTTAGGAATTGTGAGCCTGTTGTCAACCGAATGACAACGTAAAAATCAGTCACAGTAAAAATATTTATATCACCGAAATTGACAAACTCTGCAAATCAGGGCTTTTTTCTTCCCCAGAGAGCCAGCTTATCAGCATACCACCAGCTATTAATATGCTGGCATTCTGCCATTTTACTGTAATATACGTGATTTGTTTTAGAATAAATGCCAATGACAATGTTGTAACTATAGACCACTTAAAGTTGTGGGTAATTCATTGAAAAAAAAAAAAGCCCCTGTAATCCCAAGCCTTTGGGAGGCTGAGGTGAGTGGATTGCCTGAGCCTGCGGGTTCGAGACCCGCCTGGGCAGGCAAGACCTCATCTCTACAATAAATCAAAAAAATTAACCGGGCGTGGTAGCGCGCGCCTGTAATTCCGGCTACTCAGAAGGCTGAGGTGGAAGGATCTCTGGAGCCCAGCAGGTCGAGGCTGCGGTGGCTGGGAGTGGCCACTGCACTCCAGTCTGGGCGACAGAGTGAGACTCCAACTCAAAAAAAAAAAAAAAAACCAATGGACCAGATTTTTGATCTGGAGGTACAAGATAAAGTAGGCTAAAGCATGCTAATTATGACATGAAAGTCTCATCAGCATTTTATAATTAATCTAGAGTGGAAGTGTTACTCTTGAATGTTGTTCATTAATAATAGTGCAGAACAGCAATAGGGCAGAAAGCAACAGATCTACTTATCTTCCCTATACATCTGTTTTTAAATATCTTGCAGGATTCGTTGCAAAAAGATGTAAAATTTTCACATTATTTTTTTATAAAGCTAAAGTTTTTTTAAAATATTTAAAAATGCACTACAAAACATAATTCAAATTCACTGACTGAAAGGAAAACCATTATTTTAACTCTTAACTCTGGTCTTGATTCAATGGAGATATGCAGCCTATTTTGAACTCCTGTGTAACTTATAATTTCATAGAAATTTTTTAAATGAAGGAGTCTTCAAGACAATCTAGCCCAACAGATATCTTACATATTAGTAATATTTTTGATACTTTTCTAGTTAGAAATAGAAATAAAGTTTTACATCTATTATCCAATTTTTCCTCCCCAACAATTCTAAGAGATGGGCATTGTTATAATCAATCCCATAGAAGAAAAACACACTAAACAGAGAAGTTAAGTGATTTGTCCAAGGTCACACAGGTAATAAGTATTAAAGAGATTTAGTTCAGTTCATTGGTTCTAAGTCTAGACCTCCAGATCTTGGCTACAAATCTTTACCAACTGTCGAAAGTACAAGAAGGAAAGGTAGCTTGTCTAAGATAAAACAATATGTCAATAGATTGATATTAGAGCTGATTTCTCCCAACTCAGATCCCTGGTTTCGCCTATATCTCACTACCTTTGTTGACACAGAAATCAAGATCCAATACCTAGGTAACATGCCTGAGGTATTGCAGCCGGTCCACATAGAAGAAGCACTGGTACTGGTATCCACTGACTACCAGTGCAAGATACATTCTGCCTGCAAAATAGAAATCTGATTCACTAAATAATGTTGACTTAGTGATTTTTCAAATGAGAAATAATTTAAAATAATTTAGTTGTAAAATTCATACGTGTGTTAGGCAGCCTATAATATGGACCCTTTCAATGATCCCTCCTCGCCTTGGTATTCACGTTTTCATATAACCTCCTCCCCTTGAGTACGAGATGGACTTACTGACTTGTGTCTAACAAACAGAATACAGCAGAAATGACAAGATGTCACTTCCAAGAGTAGGTTATAGAAAAACTGGCTTCTCTGTGGGGCATGCTCTCCTTCTCTCCCTAAGATAGTTCTCTCTGGCTGCCAATGAGCTTGGAAGCAGATCCTCCCCTAGTTAAGCCGTGAGGGGACTGAGGCCTTCGTGGACACCTTGACTGAATCCTTGTGAAGGACTCTGACCTGAGCCACGTGTACCCAGCTAAACCACACTGAAATTTCTGACACACAAAAATGGAAATAATAAAGATATGTTGTTTAAGCCACTAAGTACTGGTATAATTTGTTAAGTTACTATTGTTACAGTAAAAATGTGAAATTATTGGAAATTATTTAAGAGGAGGAGAATAACTCAAGTATTGGCATATCCTTACAACCCAGAAACTTTCAAACCATCTTGGGACGATCTTATTGAATTAAATTTAGTTGAATATAATAGGACATTATAGAATCAACTCAAATGGCATTCAGCCTGGACCTACTCTGGGCATATTTGCTGCTGATAAAACCATTTTAATTTGTGTTTTTAACTCTCTGGGCACTGCAAAAAGAAAAAAAAAAAAAAGAAAACAAAAAATATAAATGAAATATGGTTGCCCATAATTCCTATTGTGTGTATTTATATACTAGAAGAAACTGTCATTTGTGAAGTAAAAGAAATAGCACAGCATCTAGTTGGCACTGTTTGTACTCACATCTAATGGACTTGGAATGGAAATATAAAAGACTCCCCAGAGATACTGAAAAAATACTTTACTACCCCCAAGTGGACATATAAGTTATTTCTGCGGAAACAAAATGTAAAATTAGCACTGTCACCCAAAACAACAACAACAAAAATAGTATGCAAGTCTTAGAACCTCAGAGTCGAGTTCTAAAATTTACAGCCTTAGAACTGGTGAGATATTTGAATTCTCACAATCTATCTCATGCTTGTATATGTTTTATTATGTAAGTTTGATGGCTACCAAAGCGGCTTATTCTCTTTTCAGTCAGCTCCACTTGGGTTGTTCTATTAAGTCTTTTTATTTCTCTTGCAAAACTGTCTACATACTGTGCAAAGATCTCTCATGTTGTCTACACCATTTTAATGTTGTTAATGATTTCCAAAAACAGAGATGCTACAGCTTTCCAGACAGTATATTCAAATAACTCAGAATGCTGGATTTTAACCTTTCAAGGATCTAACCCTAAAAAGTCCTCCATTATTTCCTTGCAGAAATGATTCAACCGATCTAGACATACAAATGGTTCCTACAGTCTTTAAGACACTCAAGGTTTTCTAGGTTCAGTTCATGTCCTAGAGAGTTCAGTTTGCCAAAATTTCAAACTAAAAAGTCTAAACCAACTCCCTGTGTCAGAGGTTTCCAAAAAAAAGTGTGTGACATCAGAGTAGAACGCAAGTCTGGTTACCAGCCTGGAGTTCTATTCCAGTCTTCTCTGCTGAGTAGAGCAGGACTACACACCAGCTTAAGGATTTTTTGTTTATTTGTTTCTCCTGCTAATGTCGAGACCACTGTTTCTCAAATTGTAGCTAGTGGTCTACCTACTTTTGCATCTCTTGGGAGTTTGTTAGAACAGCATGGGTTCTTGAACTGCTGAAATGGAATCTTTCAGGTGGAGTACAGTGACAGGAATTATTGTTAATTAAAAATCTCCAAGAAATTCTTATGCCCACTAAAGATCGAGGACCACTGGTTTAAGCCAATATACTCCAAAAGTGTTTCCCAAAAGATTGTTCTCACCATGAATTCTATGAAATACCAAGGATATTGAAGTCAGATGTTAGAGAACAGCAGCACATTATAGGGAAATAATGCACTAAAACATCCTATTACCATGCCAGGACACTTCTGCCCACCGTTTTTCATTGTCCCATCACCATCAAAGAAGGAAGAGTTGCATATCACATTGTTCAGAGTTTTGGAATATTGACTAATCTATTCTTAATGACGGGATGCAATCACTGTGCCTTAAAAGCATCCACAAGGCGCCAGTCTTCTCTCACATTCCGATCTATTCTGCTGCTTCTGTGCAAGTAAGGGAGTGATTGTACTTTCTTCCTTCTACCTCCTCCAAACACTAGTTAGACGAGGCCATTCATTGTAGACTTGCCATACTGTTCCCCATCCATCCCCTCAACTTCCTTTATCCATGAGCCTGGCATGAGATGGTAATATTCCAAGGTTTAAAAGGGAGTGGGGGAGATTAGAAAGACCTTCATATTGTGTGTTTCAACATGATCATTTACAGGGGAGGCCTACATTGGGGTACTGGATATTTGAACAGCCATTAATAAAGTGGCATTTTTGTTCTCACTCCATTTTTCCTTATTAGGTATTACTTATCCAGGGACTCTCTATATTTTTTTGAGTTAGAATCTCACACTATCACCCAGGCTGAAGCACAGTGACACACTCACAGTCACCCCAGTGTCGACCTGCTGGACTCCGGCGATTCTTCCACCTCAGCCTTCCAAGTAGCCAGAACTACAGGCATGTGCAGCCATGCCTGGCTGATTTTTTATTTATTGTAGAGACAAGGTCTTGCCAATTTGCCGAGGCTGGTATTGAACCCACGGGCTCAGGCAATCCATTAGCCTCGGCCTCCCAAAGTGCTGAGATTACAGGCTGAGCCACCAAGCCTGGCCACCAGGGACTCTATTAATGGGTGTCTTCTAGCCCAGGATTTTGGCATTGTTAGAATTCAGAAATATTCCTCTCATAATTTCCCTAAGATCTGATACTTAGGACTACATTGAATCCTTTATCTTTCTTCCTTTTAGAGACTCACATTTCACAGTGGTTTATGAAAGCCTCTGTGAGTCTTGCAGTGAAGAAATTTGATTAAACTCATTTAAATTGAAGTTTTCCAATCCTGTGTGTTCACGGTGTAACACATGAGGTAATGTCACTTAAAGCACATTTTGGGAAGTATTAGTGTAAACTAAGGGGCCAGCAAACTTTTTTCTGTAAAGGGCAAGATAGTGAATATTTTAGGCTTTTACAGTCATATACTGTCACAACTACTCAAAACTGTCATTGTAGCCCCAAAACAGGTATCAGTGATGTATAAATTAATAAGCATGGCTGTGTTCCAATAAAGCTTTATTCGCAGATGGCAAACCAGACTGGTTCATGGGTTGGAGTTTACTGACCTTTGGTCTAGGCTAGAAACAATCAATTGTGTGTGTGATTTTTATTCTAGGTCCACAACCTGATCCTGTTATTTAATGTCTTATTCTTTGATGAGAAAAAAATACTTGAGGTTAAAAAAGAAAGAATTGATTCATATTTTTAACATATACCAATTAGAGTTTGTTTTGGTTTTCAATTTTCTTGTTTCAATACTTCCCCCACCCCTTTCCATCTGCACCAAAGTGTTCTTGCCAGGACAACTGGCTTTCGGGTGAGTGCAATTCAAAAGCACTGGGCAGAAACCCAAAATGGGAGAAAAGAGAGCTGTGACCAAGAAAGGATAGGCAAGAGAGAGAGAGACAGAGAGACAGAGAGAGTGCATGTGAGCCTATAGCAGACAAGAGAGTCTTTGCCCCAGTGCAGTTCTACTGTTTTATCCCCTGTGCTTCTCTCTAGAACATTACCCTTAGCAAGGAGGGCTAGGTAGTCCTTGGAGTCCATGTCATCCCTCATCCACAGGAAAGGTCTATCTCCTCCCTGGGAATCGAGAAAGGTTAGTGGGGTGGAGAAACGAGACTAAACAATTCCATTTCTTCACATCTCTCTTCTGTGCATTGTTTTTAAATATAATATTTTAATCCATTATGTAATCATTTGTTTGCAAACTATAACTATCTCCTGACATATATACTTTGATTTTTATAGCAAAATTCCATCAGTGTCTATATTCTCTGCTTCCACATCCTCATCTTCCACCTTTTATTGGAATCCCTTTGTTCAGGGTTTTCTTTCCACTACTCCAGGGAAGTTCACCAAGTTCTCCAATGACCTCGATGTGTCTATGCCCCATCTTCTTCCTGCTCAACATCTCAGCAGCTTTGACATATTTGATTCTCCTCCCTATTGAAACACTTTCTTGGCTCCCTGGACACCAGTCTCACTTTTTGGCCACTTATCATTTTTGCGCCACCACTCTAATCCAAGCTAACTTCCTCTCTCTCTTGGCCTATCAGACAGCGTCTTCACTGGTTTTCATCATTCCACTTTTGCCTCCTCTTAAACTATTCTTTACACAGGAGATAGAGTGATGGTTGATTTTATGCTTTAAAATCACCTTAATCAGTTCAAATCTACTATTGGCATGACACCACTCTTGGAGTAAAACTCAAACCCACCATTGGTCTACAAAAGCAAAATGTGGTCCCAACCACTCTCTGCCTTTCTCCCTATTCCACTCCACACAAGTCACACTAGCCTTTTCTAGTTCCTTCTAATCTCACATATTTGTGCTTGCTGTTGGGTGTACCTGTACCATACTGCTCCCAGATGCCTTAATGGCTTGCATATTCATTTCATGCAGAGCTCTATTCAAACAGCACATCTCAGAAACATTTTTTCTGACTGGCATTTATAAGTTAACTACTCTTTCCTTGTTTCTCTCTCTCTCTCTTATCCTACTTTAATTTTCTCCAAAGTACTTATCACTTCTTATATTTATTTGTTTGTTGTTTGTGTGCCCCAATAAAAAAATAAGCCCATGATGGCTATTCACTACTGTATTCCCAGTACTTAGAATACTTCCAAGAACATAGCTGTTCAATAATTATTTGTTGAATAGGCTTGGTACTGAGATGCATAGAACACTTACAAGACATAATACTTAGTATTAAGGCTTTATAAATCTAATTAAAGGTGTGGTATATAAAACAATGGAGAATAAGGCAGATACAAGGTAGAATGATATCAAAAATGAATAAGTAAAATTTTATGAGAGTATGGTTGAGTTGGAAATTACCTGTAATGAGGAGATGATATCAAGTTGAACACTAAAGAATGCGTAGTATTTTATCTGAGAGAAGAAGAAAAACACAAAAAATTCTAGCTAGGTAAGAAAGTATGTTCGTTCATTTGCTTAATGAATATCTATTGATTTTCTATTATAAGTTTGCTAGACATTGTTCTTAATGCTAGAGATTTATGAATACATAAGAGAGAAGAAAATCACAGCTTCAAAAAGTTTACATTCTGGCTGGGTTCGGTGGCTCAGCCTGTAATCCCAGCACTTTAGGAGGCCAAGGTGAGTGGATTGCCTGAGCCCGCGGGTTTGAGACCCACCTGGGCAACTTGGTGAGACCTCGTCTCTACAGTAAATAAACTAGCCAGGCGTGGTAGCGCATGCCTGTAATTCCAGCTACTTGGAAGGCTGAGGTGGAAGGATTGCTGGAGCCCAGCAGGTCAAGGCTGTGGTGGCCGGGAGCATGCCACTGCACTCCAGTCAGGGCAAGGGAGTGAGACTCCAACTCAAAAAAAGAAAAAAAAAGAAAAGAAAGTTTACATTCTAGTGAGAAGAGTTAGTCAATATGAAAATAAGAAAGGAAATATACCAAATAATTTCAGATCATGAAATAAACAGGGTTATAATATCACACTGGGGCTGCGTACAATGGCTCATGTCTATAATCCCAGTGATTTGGGAAGGTGAGATGGGAAGATCACTTGAAAGCCCAGGAGTTTGAGGCTGCAGAGAGCTATGATGTGCTACTGCACTCCAGCCTGGACCTTAGAGCAAGATCCTGTCTCTAAAAGGTAATTAATTATAGATGAGTTCTCATAACTCCATAAACACATAGGTTTGGTTCTGGCCTATTTATTAATTTCTAGGAAAAATACACATGCAAGTATCCACCACCACCCCCAGTGAGAATGCCCTCTAGATCATCAGAGATCAAAAGGAGCAGATAATATCTTTGGGGGTGAAATAAAGAGCACAAAATGATTGAGAAAATGATAAAGGCATTGCCTGGAACAAATTTGTCACAGAAATTCTCTCAGGGAAGTGCTAAGACTAAAAGAAAAGAAGGAACCAGCTCTGTGTAAGAGGTGAAGAAAAATTATACCAAGCTGTGGGAGCAGCAAGATCTAAGCTCTTGAAGTGGGTAGTGGATCGTCATGAGCCTACTCACTGCCCATTTCTGGTCCACTACCTCTCAGGAACGTGTAAGATCACACTTCCTTGTGCTTGTTTTGGATGGGGACTTGTGATTAATTCTAGACTCTAAATTTTGGATGGAAGTGATGTGTACTAACTGCTGATGTGATATCTGCCAGATATGTTTCTCCTCTGGAACAGCAATTGTTTATGGGAATGGTGGAGGCTGCGTCATCACCCTAAGGCTCTGAGTAACTGCAATAAGCAGGGCCTATCTGTGATCCATGATGGAAAGACAATAACATAGAGCACATTATTTGTGTGTGAACATATGTTTGTCTTTCTCTTGGGTAGATATCTAGAAATAGCATTGCTGAGATCTATGTTTATCATTTTAAGAAACTGCCAAGCTGTTTTCCAAAGTAACTACACCATTTTGAACTCCCACCAGTGATGGAAGAAGTTCCACTGTCTCCACATCCTCACTAACACTTACTTGTTCTGGCTGACTTTTCAAAATTATAGCCATTCAGTGGGTGTCAAGTGGTATATCACTGCAGTTTCAATTTGCATTTCCCTAATGACTGATGAACATGTGGTTTTATTTATACTGGGTTAAAATTAGTACAAGAAAACTATTGAAGAGGCTTTTTCAAAAGTCCTGATAATAAAGGATGGACAAGGTGGTAACAGTGAAGAGTGAACTATGAACCCCACACAGCACAAAGTATTGTTCAGACACTGTGCTGAGACTTGACCCAACTTTAGCCTAGCTGCCACCTGTTTGTAAAGTGACACATGATACCATCAAACCATAAAATGTACACTGCTCCAACCCACATTGCCAAGCCATTTTTAGTAATTCTCCACTTCCCATCTTCTGCAATTTTCCATCTACCCACAACTTGTTTGTTACCCTCTTTTTGCTTTCCTATAGCCCCTTTTTGTTTTATCTCTGTTTTCCCTTTAAAAACCTCTGCTACCTTTGTCTTAATGGGCATTGAGCTCAGCATATACTGAGTCTTTCACTCCTGTTGAAGTAGTCAAATAAAATCTGTCTTGCCAGCTTTAACAAATGTCTGGTACTGTTCCTTTTTGTCAAGGAAAAGAAGATATATTTTAGAAATAGAATGAAAAGCCACACTGAAGAATTATATGCAGGGAATGAAAGTAAGCAACAAATCAAGGTTGACTCTTAGGTTTTTGGCCTGAGTATCTGGGTGGGTGAAAGTTTCAATCATTTAAGTGAGAAAGTCTTGGAGAGGAAAAAGAAATTGGAGAAGAAGAAGAAATTTTAAAAATCGATTTTGAAAATGTGAATTTGACATGCCTATAAGATATCCAATTAGAGACAGCAAAGAGTCAGTTGGATATATAAATCTGGAATACAGGAAGAATATGTAGTATGTTATAAATTTGAAGGCCATTTTCACCAATTTGGCAGTTAAGGCCATGGGTGGGAGAGATAAATGCACAGTAATGGGTAGATAGATTAGATAGTTCCAGACCAATATGTAGGATCATGCTTTATTTGTTATAAACCATTTAAACTTGGATTCTTCAGGCAATTCAGCTATGGCTAGACACTGGAACCCAGAAGGAAATGTTAAACCTATGGTAAAATGGAAGGATCTTCTCACAGGCCAATGGAGAGGGCCTGATATATTACTAACCATTGGGAGAGGATATGTTTGCATATTTCCACAGGATGCGTCAACTCCTGTTTGGGTTCCTGATCGATTCATTCGAAATGCCCCCCTAACCCAAAGACTGAGACGGGTGGCATGAATCCTGTTGAATCAAAGGAATAGACCAGAGAAAAATGTAAACAAAATAAGGGTTTTCACTTCCTTTGTCCTTTCCTATTCCTCCTACAACTCCAATTCCTGCCTTCCCTACTACTCTTGTTTCTTGTAATCTGTTCTGTGAGTCCCTTCGCCTTTATCTGGGAAGGAAGGGCAGGTGTCTACGGCCGTGGCACCTAGCTCTGACTTTCAGTCTTTCTTTTACCTTCGGAGAAGGGGCAGGTGCCAAAGGCCACAGCACCTAACCCCAACCTCCAGACTTCTCACCTCCCCCTTCTCAAGGGGGTGACTCGGACAAAAGGATGTTAAAAATTCTTCTTTGTTGTCTTCTTATGATAAATTTCTCTCAAGTTCAACTTTCCCAGACAGAAGTAAAGGAATCATATAAGTGAATCCTGTTAGCTAACTACAAAATAGGTGTTAATAAGCAGACTAGACTGGAAGGACAAGTTCTTCTGGATGTATTTTATCTCTCAGTCAGTACTGGCGCAAACTCCAAAAATTAGAAAAGGGCCCACAAACCCCTCAACTATAACTATTGGACACAGCCTTTAAAGTCTTTAACAACTGGGAGGAGAAAAGAATGTAGGACCAAAAACATGAGACAAACTTACTGTGTTCAGTCCAAGACATTGAGGTGGAGAAGAGTTCACCATCTGCTACCTGGATATGCTTATGAACAGTGAGGAACACCAGAAGCAGCTGAGGGACCAATACTGCTTTAAGTGTGACTGTATCTGATGCCAAACCCAGGACAAGGTGATCTGCAACTCTTTCACCATCTATACTGCAAAGATGCAGGAAGCGGGTGTTGGCCTGTATCCTAGTATGTCTTTGCTCAATCACAGCTGTGACCCTAACTGTTCAATTGTGTTTAATGGACACCACCTTACAGCATACCTGCTTGCCCCTTCAATGATATGGAAAAGGACTGGTCACTCATCCAGCGAGATACTGGATTCCTGAAATGGAGAGACTGTGCTTATAACTCTAAGGTGGACTATACTGTACCTGGTGAAAGACTATATATTAGTGACTGGGGTTTTAATGGCTCTATGCTTGCTGCAACTAGAAGGCACTCCAATGAATGGGTACCAGACAAGCCATTCAACCTCATTTGTGGAGAGCTCTCGCAGCCCTTCAACCAGTCAGCCTGTCTAGGCCTGTTGGACAAACACAGCAGTACCACATTAGGAATGCTTGCAGTTCTCTTACGTGTTTTTAGTATGAAATAAGTACTAAGTTGTTAAAATAGAGTATCATAGCAATGTCTATAATGTGTCTTGTACTGGGTGTATTTTTAACTAATTGTTTAATGCCTTTTACGAAGGTTTTGTTATTCTTGAGCAGCCATCTTATTTGATGATTCTTGTATAATTGTCATCTCGTTGGTATGATGCATATGGTTTACAGATATTATATGAGGCTAATGCTCTTTTAGAAAGACAGAAAAGATTTTTGGCTACTTTTAATTTGGCTCCTAAAATTAAAAGTAGCTATTCTTTAATAGCTACTTTTAAGCTGTAGCATTATCTAGGGAAGTTCATACAACTACATTTGCTGATCGGCTGTCTAAAAATGTTTCTGTTGCCATAGCTATTCAGGAAATCATAGACCAGAAGTTGGAAAGTAAGGTTAGTGCTTTGGAGGAAGGAGTTTTAGCAGTAGGGCAAGAACTTGTGACCTTAAAAAAGAAATTGACTCTCCAATGTCACTCTGAGTTTAAATCTGTCCATACTTGGGACAAAGTAACTTGGAATTTGGAACCGTTCAGACCTGAGTATAGACCTTACTAAATTTCATCAAGAAATTCAGGCATCATTTGCTAATCAAAAATCATTAATATCTATACTCATCAATGTGGGAATTTATGGAGCAGTGATTCTTTTGTTGCTGTGTTTACTCCCAATCATCTTCAGAGTGCTAATGAAGAGCAATATGGAGTTTCATGGTTTCATGCTAAAAAATAAAAAAGGGGGAGATGTTGGGAGCTGGCCACGGAGGCCCACTGAGCGTTAGGGATCAGGAAGGGCCGTTGACCCCGAGACCACTAGGATGCATTCAGGAGCTATTGACCCCATTTCCTCCCCCTTTCTACTCAGCACTAACCAGATTAAGCTCCTGTGAGCTCAAAACATAAAAACTCTGAGATCGGGACAAACACAAGCTAACTTTAGAAGCTCATTGCTCCTATTCTTCCACAAACTGCAGTTTTGGCTTTCACACAACTTATAATTCAAATTCATGTTACATCTAAGAGCCTTAGTATTGGTCACAGGCTTCTGATCTTAGGATTTATTGAAGGTGTAAATTGTAGAATATAGTTTTAGAAGACAGCCATTTTGTTGAAAGAATGCAGCTGGGTTACTTGCAGGTAGCCCACTGTGAACTTTGGACTGGGCCACATTCCAAACATTCTGGGATGGGTCACTTTTGTTTGTAAAGTAAATACTTAAGCTTCTATAGAATTGTTTAACTTGGCATACATCAATCAGTTTAGGATGAAAAAGGTTTATATAATATGTCAGTCACGGATTAGGTTATCCTTTGTTATGGGATTTTAAGATTATCATATGAAAAGGGTTTAAAGGCAATCATTGATTAAGTTTTCATGGATTAAGGTTTCTGGTGGGTGGGGGACGCCCCTCCCACATCTGACTTTGTGTATAAAAGACCCGTTGTAATTCCCAATATCACACATTGCTTCTGCACTAGACCGGAGTCCAGTCTCTTTCTTTCTCTCTCTCTCTTTCTCTCTTCTTCCCCCCAATCGCCGATGCCATCTCCACCTTTGGGGTACCCTGAACCCGGCTGGAGCTGGACTCCGGCATCTAACAATTAAAGGTAGCATTGAGATAAAAGGAACCAGCAAACAAAAAGACAAAAAAGGGAGGATATAAAGAGGCAAGAGGAATATTAAGAGAAGGTAGTATTCCAGAACCATGAGGAAAGCTTTAAGACAGAGAAAGAGGTCAACAGTAAATGGTGAGTGAGAGGTCAAAGAAGTCTCCATTTGTTTTGACAACATGATGATCATGCACAGGAAAACCAACGAAGGTAAAAGCAAGATTCAAGTGAGTTAAAGGAATAGCAGAAAACAGGGAACCAGATGCAACAGGTGTAGACCACTCCTTCAAGATGCCTTAGTACGAAGAAGAAGGGAGAAATATGATGAAGAAGTAGAATGTGGACCATGGGAGGGCAATGTAAAATGTGAGAAACTAGAGTCTATTTATATACCATGGGAACAATGTGGCTAAAAGGAAGAAACTCTGATGCAGGAGATAGGGGAAATCATAAAAGTGAATCCTTGGGGTACTTGCAGGTACTGGCACAGAGAGCACAGGGGGAGACTGGCACGTGGCAGAAGCAATGAAAAGATTGAAAATGTAGATATGGGCCTAAATATGCTCTGGATTTGATATATACACAAGCGAGTCCCATCTGCTTCTAATTGTTCAGGCAATATTGTCAGATAAGAATAATTAAGGGGATGGGAGTGGTAAGATGTATCTGAAAGAGTGAAATATGAATGAATGGTTTCATAAAGGAGAAGATAAACTTACCAGGATGAGGATTTGAAGCAATAAGAGTGCCCATTAGAGGTTTATGGTCTTAAAATTGAACCACAATACTGCAATCAGTCCCCAAACTGCATGTATGTTTTTCATTTAGATGCAGATATTTATCTGTTTAGGCTTAGGGTCAATCAAGGTAAATAATTAGATTCAATCTGCATTGGGTTTAGTCACACAAGAACATCAGAGAAGTAGAAGGGCAAGGTTGTTGAGGAGGTTTACAGGATGATTACCCGGATGGACAAGAGTCTAAGTTGGGTAAGGAGACAAATGTAGATAAGAGTGATCAGTAGTAAAATGGTAAGGCCAATGTATTGGAGATCCAATCAGGGTGAAAATATTGCAGTGGGAGGACTAGATTAATCTGGTGATGAGAGAGAGAGAGAAAGATGCTAGAAATGAGGATTTCGGAGA
>JAPVLO010002766.1:0-29751 GCA_027257055.1 Cephalopachus bancanus | reverse complement strand
CATTGCCTGAATTGGTTATTTCATTAGAAGCTGTAAAATAGTCATTTTCTATTTTTATCATTACTTCTGCAATTATTAGCTGGGGTAAGTCTGTGTAAAAGGACTTTTCCCCATTCACTAGGGCCCTTTGTTTACCCTGAAATAGAGGATAAAAACAATGCAAGATAAGTACTTAGTTTTTTCCCTTTATCCATTTTTGGGGTATTGGTTTTATACTCCATCAAGGTTAATATGTTTTGTTTTGCTTTTTGGTAGGTTTCATTTTCTTTTTAAAAGTATTGTTATTAATTTATGGCTTTTAAAAAATCTAGTATATTAGGCTGGATGTAGTGATGCATGCCTGTAGTTCAGCCTACTCAGGAGGTGGAAGCCAGTAGATCACTTGAGGCCAAGAGTTCGAGGTTGCAGTGAGCTAGGATTGTGCCATTGAACTCTGGCCTGGGCAACAGAGTGAGATCCTGTCTCAAAACAAACAAACAAAAACACCTGGTATCTTAATCTGTTGTTGTCATTACTTTGCTCAAATTGTTAGTGGGCAGAGCTAATTTTTAAGTAGCTAAAGGGGGAGAAACTTTGAGTTTGTACTAGTATTACCAATTTAAATTTAAGATTATAGGTCTTTATTGCTTTTAATTTTATATTTATAATTCTTTTATGCTGAAATGTATGCTTCTTAACATTAATGTAATTACTTTTATGCCTTATAAAACATCAATTAGACTATTAAATAAAAGTTTAGATTGTTATATCCTTGAATATATACCAAAGGTGTAAGCCCCAATACTGTCCGAGGTCAGTTAGAATAATTTTGAGTGGTTATGTGACCAACTTGATATAAAGTTAGATTCATTTGTTTTCAGTTTTTAGGTTATTTCCTTTTGATTTATTTTTGTATTTTGATTATGAAAATCATTTCCATAATTGAAAAAAAAGTACATAACAATGATAGACAGTCCATTTACATCTATGTCACCTCCTCTCTATTCCCCTCTTCAACTATAGTTAAATTGATCACATAATTTATTGTTCAAACTAAGATACTTTTGAAAGGGAAACCAGAACAATGTGCTAAACCTAAATTGATCTAAATTTCTTGCAAAAATTGGGACATATGGTTTTCATCCTACTTATAACCATTTTTATCTTTTGATTTTGGGGTCTCACTCTGTCGCCCAGGCTGGAGCACAGTGGCACAATGATGATGATCATGGCTCAGGGCAGTCTCGATCTCCTGGGCTCAGGCGATGCATCCACCTCAGCGTCTGAGTAGCTGGGACTACAGGCACATACCACCATGCCCAGCCAATTTTTTAATTTTTTTGTAGAGATGAAGTTTTCCTATGTTGCCCAGACTGGTCTGTAACTCCTGGACTCAAGCAACCAGCCTACCTCAGCCTCCGAAAGTGCTGGGATTATAGGTGTGAGCCACTGCACCCAGCCCATTTTTAAAAACTTTAAAATAAGCATTTATACTTGTTATATAAAGCACTCATTTCTTACACAAAAACATTATGTTCCTTGCCTTTTTGTTCCTATTTTCTCTCTTCTTTTCTTTTTAAACTTAATTGAATGTCCTGGAGCTTCTTCCATATTAATATCATTTTTGGTCAGCTACATTTTTTGGATAATATCATTTTTGGGGTAAAGCCCCATTGTGTAGACTGTTACAGTTTATATATTCATTCATCCATAGATATATATGGGTGGTTTTACCATCATAAGTAATGCTACAATGAATAACTTCATGTAGACAGTCAGTTCTGTAATATTGCTAAATATTATCAGATTATCCTCCAAGAGGGTTATATAGTTTGCATTTCCACCAATGCTTTGTAGCTCTGCAATGTTCACTTCTTTTGACATGTGTTTCCTGAGACCCACTCTCCACCACCACTCTATATGACGATGGAAAGCAGAAACCAATGCAAAAAACAACTGAACACACACACCACAGATATATACACACACACCAAAACAAACTGGAATAACAACAAAGTGAAACAAAACAAACAGCAACAACAAAAACACCAAGAAAACTAAACACACACACACATATACCTAACAAAAAAAGAATAGAGAAGAAAAACAGAAAGACCAGAGTGGGGAGGGGAGGAGGGAATTCAGGTTGAACTCACACACATATTTTGACACACATCTTAAACTGTAAGAAATGAAAATAAGAAAAATCCAGAAGAACAAAAGAGCAAAAACAAACCAACAACAACAACAAAATTGAAAGGTGAATACTCAGTCATTCACATACACACATAAACAGAAAATGACAAATAAAAGAAGAAACAGGAAAGGGTAAAAAGTTTTGGGGGGATGCAGATCAATCCCTCACATATACATTCATGCACAAAGAAAAAATATTTTAAAATTAACAAAGTCAAAAAAATTTTAAAAATTAAAAAATAAATTGAAAACAACAAAAAAGAACCTTCCCTCTGACTCCTCTGTGTCTGAAGCGGCGAAGGAGGAGGGGCAATGGAGGTAGGTGGGGCTGCAATCCTCCCTCCCATTCTTGTGTAGTCTGGGAGATCTTCTCTGGTGGGGAGGTATGGAATTGTCTCTTCCCCAGGCATGTACTGGCAGTGGCGGGAGGAGGGGTGCCCAGTCAGGTCTATCTTGAAATGGAGTTCTCCTATTGTGACTGAGTCGAGGCCCAGCTGTGTGGGTTTGAGGTTCAGAGGATTGCTGGAGAGGAGGGGGTTTGGGTCAGCCCCGGACTCACCACTGATTTCTTTGTAGTCCTTCCTCATCCTTTTCTGGCCACACCCTTTGTCCCGCAGCTGGATCAGGGTAGGGGTGGCGCACCTGGAACTCAGCAAACGTCAGGTCCCTCTGAAGTTTGTGCTTTCAGGATGTACCTTCTGGGTCACGATCAATCCCGGAGTAGTTGATCTGCCAGTCACAAAGATCGGTCCGTTGCTCTGTGGTGAGCAAGTCTGAGCACTTTCCTGCCCTGCCTTCAAGATTGTGGTGAGGCGCCTCTCTTGTCATCTTTCGTAGAGCTTTGCCTCTGGACTCCCTCCACAGCCCCTGCTGCCAGTGCCCTGCCAGGCACTGAGGTAGTGAGGCAAAACCAGGAGCCATCAGTCTCTCTTCTGCTGCAATGGTGAGGGAGAGCCTGGGGCAATGATCCCATCCCATCACTTCCCCCCCCCCCCCCGGCTGCTTTTTTGCAGAAAATCTTTTGTCCGTTTAAAAAAAATAATGGTGCTCGGCTTCTGTGGCTTGGGTTGAGCCAGGGACAAAGCGCAGAAGCTATAGCACCAACTGTTGCACCAGGGGCCTCGCCATTTGCTCACAAACCCCCACTTAAACAGTCTCTCCGAGCATTTTCTTCCCAGGGAGGGTTTGTTGATTTAAAAGAGAGAGAGAGAGAGAGCGCGCGAAAGAAAAGGGGCTCAGCTTCTGGGTTCCGGGATTCGCTAGGGTCCAAGCCCAGCAGCCGCGGCACCAGCCGCTGCAGCAGGATAGCCTTGGCCACTAGCTCCCTAGCCCTCACTCAGTCAACCACTCACACGCCCACTCGCTCACCAGCATGTGCACAAAATTTTCCATACACTCACTCACACCGGGACTTGCATAGCCCAACTGGCTCGGCCGCCATCTTTTCTACCCCCCTATAGTTTTCTGTGTTGTTTCTTTACTTACATTTAGCTAATACATTTTGAACTTATTTTCATTTATATGTTATCTATGGATCCAATTTTTTATTTTTTAAACAGCTACCACTATTTAAATGTTATATTTTAAATCATAATACTATTTCTTTCAAAGTATATCTTTTTCCTGATAGAGATATCGCTTTTATATGTACTTTGCTTTATTTCTGGGTTTTCTGTTTTATTCTGTGTCTATTCATGCATCAGTACCACACTGTTTTATTTACAGAAGTCTTATGACATGTTTTAATATCTAATAGAGCTGCCCTCGCACCATTGGGCTTTTGCCCACAGTATATTAATTTCAAGTACACATATACCAAGGTCAATAAGAAGATTCTTTTCTTTCCTTTGGAACTGCAAGTGTTCTCTGTAAAGGACTTCCCAATCAGACCTAGCTCTTGAAAACTGATTTTCTAAGACATTATTAATGTGTTAAGCAAAATAACACTGACATTACTTTTCTTAATTATGCTATTCTATTCTGAGATATTCTCCTCCAAAAATTTAAAAAAAAAAAATAGCCATTGGCTATTAAGTTTTTATGGACTTGAAATACTCCTTTTTGTATTTGGGTCTGGTATCAGACTGCAGTTTTAGGATAATATGCAACAAAATATTTGGGTCTAATTTTTTTGGGGGAGGGTTAAAGTCTCCCAGGCTAGAGTGCAGTGGCACACTCACGGCCACCACAGCATTGATCTGCTGGGCTCAGGCAATTCTTCCACCTCAGCCTTCCAAGTAGCTGGAACTATAGGCACATGCTACCATGCCTGGCCAAATTTTTTGATTTATTGTAAAGACAAGGTCTCTCCAATTTTCCCAGACTGTTCTTGAACCCATGGGCTCAGACAGTCCCCTTACCTCTGCCTCCCACAGTGCGAGGATTGCAGGCTTGAGGGGTCTGACTTTTTAAAAGGAACCACTAGCCAGAACAGCAACTTGTTTTACCTAAACTAAATAGCTCCCTGTTTTGACTTCCATTCTTCTTTACTTGCCTGCTTGATAGTTTCTGAACTCTAATTCCCATTTTATGGCTAAGTTCTGATTTTAACCCCTTAGGCTGGTTTTGCTTGTTCTGTAATTTAATATAAATAGAATCGTACATTTCCATGTAGTAGCTTAAAATCAATTTTAGGAAAGCATCAAATGATGCATAGTTTAATAATAGACTCTTTAACTACATTAAGAAATTATAACTTTGGTATATGTTTATTGTGCATTAAATGTTGAATTCTGTGGCAAATGTTAAATTATAAGAAAATATTAATAACTTATGCCAGTGAGCAAAAAACATAGCAAATATTTCCAGTGCACCAGTTACTTCTGGTGTTTCATGTTTAGCATATCATGAAACACCAGAACTAACTGGTGCACTGGAAATGTTTGATTCCTTCTAGTTCCAAGGTCACTTGCAGTACTTAGTAGATTGGAAGCACCATAAGCTCCAAGACCAGGCTGGGAAGCCTGCTAAAAATCTACTTAGCCGTCACCACTTATTGGCCCATTTTACCACACCATCACACAGATCCCAAACCGTACCCTGATGAGTGGAGGCAAGTGTCACAGGGAAAAAGCTAAGTAAAGCTAAAGTCAGGTATGTGGCAGTGCCTACAAAACCAAAGGAAAATGAGATCAGACAGCTCTGTTCTAGAACTAGACAGCTCTGTTCTCCCAAACCCTTATACAGGCTCTACCACCCAGTGAATACTTCTTGTTAGGCAAATTCCCTGAACTCTGACTTTAAATTCAAGGATATGGTTCTAACACCAACCTTGATGGGTCTTGGCATCTTCCTTTGGTGACATCCAGGCTTTTGTTATGATTCTGTCTCCTGTTTCAGATCAGATCGAGGGGTATCCTTTGGCTTCTACACAAAATGATTTCTGTCTTGCACATTACCTTTCTAATATTAAGGAACAAATAGGTGCTATGAGTTCAAATTTTCTATTTTTTCTTTGAAAATATTGGTAGTTTTCCCCTTAAGAAAAACTATGCACATTAATTTAATGTATCATTTATTATTTTTGTTTACTTGACAAATTGTATATATTTATCTAGTACGACGTGGTTTTGAAATATGTATACATTGTGGAATGGCTTAATAGAGCTAATTAACATATGTGTTACATTATTCTTTTTTTGTATGGTGAGAACAATTAAAATCTACTTTTTAAAAAAATTGGTGTAGGAGTCTCACTCTGTTGCTCAGGCGGGAGTGCTGGGCTCAGGTGATCCTTCTGCCTTAGCCTTCTAAGTAGCTAGAACTAGAGGCGTGCACCACCGTACCCACCTAATTTTTTTTAGGTGGTCTTGAACCCCTGGACTAAGTCATTCCTCTTGCTTCTGCCTCCCAAAGTGCTAGAATTACAGGCATGAGCCACAGTGCCAGCTAAAATCTACTTTTTAAAGCAATTTTCAAGAATACAGTATGTTGTTATTAACTATAGTCACCATATTGTACAATAGAGCTCTTGAATTTATTACTCCTATCTCATTGAAATTTTGTATCCTTTGACCAACTTCTCCCCAACTCCTTCCCTTCCCCTAGCCTTTGATAACCATTCTACTCTCTGCTTCTATAAGTTCAACTTTTTTAGCTCCTGCATATAAGTGAGATCATGTAGTATTTGTCTTTCTGTGCCTGCCATATTTCACTTTACATGATGTCCTTCAGGATCATCCATATTGTTGTAAATATCGAGATTTTCTTCTTTTTTAAAGGATGAATACTATCACATTGTGTATGTGTGTGTGTTTCTGTAGAAATATATACATATATACATACCTGTACATTGCAAACTCTAGGGCAACCACTAAAAAAAAAGTAAAAAGAAAAATATAAGTAATAAGGTAAAAAAAGAAGAGAAAATGGAATAAAACAAAATGCTCAATTAAAATCAAAAGGTAGAAAGAGAGTTGAAGCCAAACCAGGAACAAAGGACAAGGGCAATAAATAGAAAATGGTAACAAATATGCTATATATAAATCCAATTATATCAGTAATCCTTTTCAATGTTAGTGGTCTAAATGCTCTAATTAAAAGAGATTGCTAGAGTATCAAAAAACAAAACCCAACTGTATGTTGTCTACAAGAAACCTACTTTAAATGTAAAGACATATATATTAATAGTAAATGAATGGAGAAAGATATACCATGCTAACACCAATCAAAGTAAGTGGGAACAGTTATGATAATTTCCAGTAGTAAAGAATGGAGAAAGATATACCATGCTAACACCAATCAAAGTAAGTGGGAACAGTTATGATAATTTCCAACAGAAAAGGCATCACAGCACAGACAGTTATCCATGGATAAAGTGGGGCATTATCTAGTGATAAAGGATCAGTTCTTCAAAAAGACATAACAATCCTTAACATATGTGTATCTAACAACAGAGCATCAAAAAATGTGAGGCAACAATTACAGAACTGCAGGGAAGAATAGAAGAATCCACTTTTATAGTTGGAGACTTCAGCCTCCTTCTATTAGAAATGGACAGATCGGGGAGACACCCCTTATCAACAAGGGTGCCTGAACGATGTATATTTCTATTCCTAACCCTTAGCTGTACCCCACAATTTTTAAATAAAAAATATGTTAAAAAAAAAAAGAAATGGACAGATCTAGGAGGCAGAAAATTAGCAGGGAATAGTTGAACTCAATAACACCATGAATCAACTGCATATAATGGATATCTGTTGGCTACTTAATCCAACAACAGCAGAATATACATTTGTGTCAAGCTCACATGAAGTATTCACCAAGATAGACCACATTTGGGGTAATAAAACACATCTTAACAAATTTAAGGTTAGGCATGGTAGCTCATACCTGTAATCCCAGCACTTTGGGAGGCCTAGGAGTTTGAGACCAGACTAGGTAACATAGTGAGACCTCATCTCTACAAAAAGTCAAGTTAACCAGGCACAGTGGCTTGAATCTATAATCTCAGCTACTCAGGAGGCTGAGGTGGAAAGATCCCCTGAGCCCAGAAGGTCAAGGTTGCTGTGAGCCATGATTGTGGCACTGCATTCCAGCCTGGGTGACAGAGTGAGAACCAGACTCAACAAAAATAAAAATAAAAGAATAGACATCATGCAGTGTCTGCTTTTAGACTACAGTGGAATTAAATAAGGAATCATTAACAGTTGGAAAATTCTAAAATATGTGGAGATTAAGCCATACACTTCTAAACACATGAATGAAAGAAGAAATCTCAAGAGAAGTTAAACAATTTTGAACTAAATGAAAAGAAAAACAAAACTTATCAAAATTTGTGGGATGCAATGAAAGCATTGCTTAAGATAAATTTTTAGCATTGAATGCACATTGTTAGCAAAGACAAAGGATCTAAAATCAGTAATCTAAGGTTCTACCTTAGGAAACTAGAAAAATAAGAGCAAATTAAATCCAAAGTAAGCAGAAGAAAAGAGAAAAGAAGTAATAAAAATTAGAGTAGAAATAAATGAAATTGAAAGTAAGAAATCAATAGAGAAAAATCAACAAAGCTGGTTCCTTGAAAAAGTTCAATAAAATCAATAGTTCTGTAAACAGGAAAAGGGGGGGGAAAAAAAGAAGAAGAAGAAGAGAGGACATAAATTACTAATATCGGAAATGAAAAAGGGAACATCACTACAGAGCCCATGAACATAAAAGAACAATAAAAGAATACAACGAAAACCCTTTACCTACAAATTTGACAACCCAGGTGAAATGAACCAGTACCTTGAAAGACACAATATGCCAAAATTCACACAAGAATAAATTGACAATTGGAATAGGCCTGTATCTATTTTTGAAATTGAATCAATAATTAATAACCCTCTAAAACAAAGCACGAGGCCCAGATGTGTTCACTGGTGAATTCTACCAAACACTGAAGGAAGAAATTACACCAGTTTTCTATAGATTCTTTTTAAAGACAGAAGTGGAGGAAATTCTTCTCAACTAATTTTATGAGGCCAGCATTGTCCTAATACCAAAACCAGACAAAGATATTACAAGAAAAGAAAACTTACAGGTCAATATTTCTCGTGAATATAGACCTAAACACAGTGTACATGCTAGGTAAATATTAGCAAATCAAAATATTAATAAATCAAAATAGTAGCAAATCAAATTCAGGAATGTATGAAAAAAGAAATTTACACTGTGACCAAGTGATTTTTGACCCAGATATGCAAGACTAGGTCAACCTTTGAAAAATCAAAGTAATATAATTCATCACATAAGCAGTTAAGGAAGAAAAATCACATTATTATATCAACAAGTTAAAAAAAAACTAACAAAATCTAACACCCATTTATGACAAAAACTCTTAGTAAGCAAACACTAGAAGGAAACTTCTTAAACTTGACAAAGAATATCTTCAGGGCCTACAGCTAACATCCATACTTAATGGTGAGAAACTAGAAGCCTTTTCACTAAAATCAGAAGCAAGGTAAGGATGTCCCCATCACCACTTCTTATTCAACATCATTTGGAAATCCTAGCCTATGCAATAAGACAAGAAAATAAAAGATAGACTAGGAAGGAAAAAATAAAGCTATCTTTGCAGATAATATGATTGTGTATGTAGAAGATCTGAAAGAAATGACAAAAAACCATCCTGAAACTAATAGGCAGTTATAGTAAAGTTGCAGGACATAAGGTAAATATACAAAAGTCAATTTCTGTTCTACATACTAGTAGTGAACAAGTGACACTTGAAATTGAAACATAATACCATTTACATTAGCACCCTCAAAGTGAAATAAATAGGTATAAATCTCACAAAATATGTACAAGATCTATATGAGGAAAACTCAATAATCATTAACAAAATCAAAGAACTAAATAAATGGAGGGATAGTCTTTGTTCATGGATTAGAAGGTCCAAGATGTCAGTTCTTCCTAACTTCATCTATAGATTCAGTGCATTCCCAATTAAAATCCTAGAAATGTATTTTTTTGTGTATTGATATTCTGATTCTAAAATTTATATGGAAAAGCAAAAGATCCAAAATGGCCAGCATAACATTGAAAAGGAGAACAAAGTTGGAAGACTGACACTATTGGATGTAAAGGCTTACTGTAAAGTTATAGTAATCAAGATAGTGTGGTATTGGCAAAAGAATGGACCAATAATGGATTGGTGGAACAGAATAGAGAACGTCAAAAATGGAACCACATAAATATATAGTTGGTCCTTTGTATCCATAAGTTTTACATCCATGGATTCAACCAATCACAGATTGAAAATATAGTTAGGCTTGTGAGTCTGTGCTGAACATACATAAACCTTTTCTCTTGTCATTGTTCCTTAAACAATATAGTCTAACAACTATTTACCTAGCATGTACATTGTGTTAGGTATTATAAGTAATCTAGAGATGATTTAAAGTATACAGGGGATGTGCATAGGTTATATACAAATACCATGCCATTTTACATAAGAGAATTTAGCATCAACTGGGTGCAGTGTCTCACACCTGTAATCCCAGAACTCTGGGAGGCAGAGGCGAGAGGATTGCCTGAGTCCAGGGGTTTGAGACCAGCATGAGGAACTTGGCAAGACCTCATCTCTACAATAAATCAAAAAATTATCCAGATGTGCTTGCATATACCTGTAGTTCCAGCTACTTGGAGGGCTGAGGCAGATGGATTACCTGAGTCCAGCAGGTCGAGGCCGCCACTGTACTCCAGCCTGGGTGACAGAGTGAGACTGACTCAGAAAAAAAAACAGAAAAAGAAAAAGACCTGAGCATTTGTGGATTTTGGTGTTCATGGGAGGTCCTGGAACCCATCTCCCACAAATATCGACAGATGACTGCTGTCAGATGGTCTTTGACAAAGAAGCATAGGCAATACACTGGAAAAAGATAGTCTTTTCAACAAATGGTACTGAGAAAACCATTCATCCACATGCAAAAAGTGAATTATAAAAATCTGTTTCACAAAAATTAACTCAAAGTGGATCACAGACCTAAATAAATGATAATACAGTACTATAAAACTCCTAAAAGATAACATAGGAGAAAATCTAGATCTTGGGTTTGTTAGTGACTTTTCAGGTACAATACTAAAAGCACAAACCATGACAGGAATAATTGATAAGCTGGGCTTCATTAAAATTAAAAATTTCAGCCGGGCTTGGTGGCTCAGTCTGTAATCCCACGCCTTTGGGAGGCTGAGGTGAGTGGGTTGCCTGAGCCCGCGGGTTCGAGACCTGCCTGGGCAGCGAGACCTCATCTCTACAATAAATCAAAAAATCAGCCGGGTGTGGTAGCGCATGACTGTAATTTCGGCTACTTGGAAGGCTGAGGTGGAAGGATCACCGGAGCCCAGCGGGTCGAGGCTGCGGTAGCCGGGAGCAGCCACTGCACTCCAGTCTGGGTGACAGAGTGAGACTCCAACTCAAAAGAAAATTAAAAATTTCTGCTCTGCAAAAGACATTGTCATGAGAATGAGAAGACCAACCACAGACTTGGAGAAAATATTTGCAAAAGATATGTCTATTATCCAGAAGGTTGGGCATAGTGTGGTTCATGCCTGTAATACTAGCACTTTGAGAGGCTGAGGCAGGAGGATTGCTTAAGCCCAGGAGTTCAAGACTAGCTTAGGCAACACAGCAAGCCTTTATCTCTACATAAAATTACAAAATTGACTGGGCATAGTGGTGCATGTCTGTAGCCCCAGCTACCTAGGAGGCTGAGGCAGAAGGATCACCTGAGCCCAGGAGGTGGAGGATGTGATGAGCTGTGATTGTGCCACTGCACTCCAACGTGGGTAACAGAGCGAGAACTTGACTCAAAAACAAAACAACAAACAACAACAACAAAAATAACTATTATTCAGAATATACAAAGAACTATTAAAACTCAGCAGTAAGCCAACAACCCAATTAAAGAATGGGCCAAGACAGCAAAAAGCTCACAAAAGAAGATACACAAATGGCAAATAAACATTTGAAAAAATGTTTCACATCATATGAAATCAAGGAAATGCACATTAAAACAATGCAATAACTCTGTACACCTGTTAGAATGGTCAAAATTCAGAACTCGGACAGTGCCAAATGTTGACTAGGATATGGAGCAATAGGAACTTTTATTTGTTGCTGATGGAAATGCAAAATGACACAGCCACTTTGGAAGATATTTAGTTTAGTTTTTTTAGTTTCTTACAAAACTAAGCAATTCTTACCAAATAATCCAGCTATTGCTCTCCTTAGTATTTACCCAAATGAGTTGAGAACTTGTGTGTACATAAAAACCTGCACCCAAACATTTATAGTTGTGTTATTTATAATTGCCCAAACTTGGAAGCAACCATTATGTCCTTCAGAAGGTGAATGGATAAATAAACTGTGGTAAATCATGATAATGGAATATTGTTCTTAAATTTAACAAAAATACTAAAAAGAAATGAGCCATCAAGCCATAGATGTGGAGAAAACATAAATCACTTCATCACTAAGTGAATGAAGCCATTCTGAAAAGGCACCGTACTATATAATTCCAACGATGTGACATTCTGGAAAAGACAAAACTATGGAGACAGTAGAAAGATCAGTGTCAGGGACTGGGTGTGGGGGAGAGATGAATAGACAGAGCACAGAGGATTCTTAGGACAGTGAGACTCTTGTGTTTGATACTGTCAGGATGGCTACATGTCATTATGCATTTATCCAAAGCCATAGAATGTATAACCAACCAAGAGTGAACCCTAATGTAAACTGTGGACTTGGGGTAATGATGATGTATCAATGTAGGTTCATCAGTTGTAGTGATATACTTTGTAGGGGGTGTGACAATGGCCAGAGAAAGGCAGGGGGTACATAATACATTTCTTTACCTGTTGTGCAAACTGCTCTAATTTTTAAACTGCTCTAAAAAAGTAAAGTCCAATTAAAGCATATTTTAAAGGAGATGATAGAGGTTCTAGAGAACCCCAGTAGCAATGAACATGCCTAGTGCCTGGGTCTTGGTTTCCAACCATTCTTCAATAAGAGGAGCCAGGGCTCTTTGGTTCTAACACTGAGGTAGAAAATATACATCATCAGCATGGAGTATATTATAGTGTCAAAAATAAGGAAGAATTAAAAAAGCAAAAAATCTATTCATATTGATGAAAGCATGTCAATTTACACAGAAATCAACTGAGAGTGTTCTTAATGTCCAAAGTGGGAACTATTTAAGTGACCATATAAATAAAATAGTATTGGATTATAACCCGGAGTAGAAAATAAATTGTGAGTCCACACTGATATAAATAATTATTGAATAAATTAGTAGCTGGAGAAGAGAGACATCTTTCGTGGAAGAATTTCAAGTAATTGATGTAGATGCTCTGCCTTCACAGAGGGAGAGCATAACACCACACTCTGTAAGTTTGGAGTGTATATAGTGACTTCTAAAGGGCATAGTGTGCAGAGGGGGAAAGAAGGGTAACTGCAATAAGGTCAACATCAACAGTCATAAATCACATTGATAGTGTGTTCCGTTAATCTGATATGAAGAAAACAGAACTTTACCTTTGTGATCTTTCTACCCAATAACCTATAACCTAGACTTTATCTTGAGAAAAGCATCAGACAATATCTAATTGTAGGGCATCTTACAAAATAACTGACTAGTACTCCTCAAAACAGTCAAGGCCATCAAAAACCAGGTAAGTCTGAGAAACTGCCATGCCAAGAGAGACCCAAGGAAGACATGATGATTCAGTATAACATGGCATTGAAATGGGATTCTGGAACAGAAAAAGAACATTAGGTAAAAACTATAGGCATCTGAATGAAGTATGGATTTTGTTAATAATAACATACCAATATTGGTTCATTAATTGTGACAAATATAAGGTACTATATGTTAAGAATAGGGGAAATTGAGTGTTAGGGTATAGGAGAAATCTCTATTATCTTTTTAGGTTTTCTGTAAAACTGCTGCAAAAAGACTATTAAAATAGGTTGCAGAGGAAAAACCTAATGAACAATACGATTCTATGTAAAAGAAATATGTCCTTGTATCCTTTCGTCAGACTAAAGTGATTTATTTGAAAACAAAGCTTTCTTAGAATTTTTATTGGAAGTGCACAGTATCTATAGATCAATTTGTGGAGAACTGGCATAATTTTAGTATTGAATCTTCTTACTCATAAGCATGGTATCACTTTCTTTTTAACGTCGTTATGTCCTTAATACCTTTTTAAATTTTTCATTTTAAAGATGTGGAGTACAATTCAGGGTTAGGTATTCAAATGTTCATTATGCCCATACCCTTGTTGATGAGGTGTGTTCCCCCCTTAATGTCTTTCAATAATGATTTATCATTGTCAAAACAAAGGAATTAAATTTAAAATGTTTATCAGTGCAATAAACAAAGAACAGTCAGTTTTGTTGGGACTGTAAAATTTTAGAAAGTCAGATGAGACTGTAAGGTGAATTAATTGTAGACTTTTAAAGCTTGATTCTTCTGGCCAGGCTTGGTGGCTCAGTCTGTAATCCCAGCACTTTGGGAGGCCGCAGCGAGTGGATTGCCTGAGCCAGCGGGTTCAAGACCCACCTGGGCAACTTGGCAAGACCTCATCTTTACAATTAAAAAAAAAAAAAGCCAGGCTCGGTGGCTCAGTCTTTAATCCCACGCCTTTGGGAGGCTGAGGTGAGTGGATTGCCTGAGCCCGCGGATTCGAGACCTGCCTGGGCAACTTGGCGAGACCTCATCTCTGTAATAAAAAATCAAAAATTAGCCAGGCGTGGTAGCGCGCGTCTATAGTTCCAGCTACTTGAAAGGCTGAGGTGGAAGGATCGCCGGAGCCCAGCAGGTCGAGGCTGCGGTGGCCAGGAGTGGCCACTGCACTCCAGTCTGGGCGACAGAGTGAGACTCCAACTCAAAAAAAAAAAAAAAAAAAAATCAGCTGGGTGTGGTAGCACCTTGCCTGTAGTTCTGGCTACTTGGAAGGCTGAGACGGAAGGATTGCCAGAGCCCAGCAGGTTGTTGCTGCGGTGGCTGTGAGCATGCCACTGCACTCCAGCCTGGGCGACGGGGTGAGATTCCAACTCAAAAAAACCCCCAAAAACCTGATACTTCTTTTCACGAAAGATATCTTTTAAAAAAGGAGAGCCTAACTTCATAACATAATGCATTCTATATATACTATGTGACTCACTATAGAATTTTGTCTAGTGAGTCAATTTTTAATCCTTTAAAACGTCAGTGCAGCAATGTCTGAATTGGGTTTAATCTAGTCAGTCAAGGAATATTTTGTGAAAATAATATTATCTAATGCTTTTATAGCATCTTTTATGTGACAAGCACTCTCTGTATATTATTTCTTAGAACAAACTCACTGAATCTTTACAACAAACCTGAGTGTGAGGGTTTTAATATCTCTTATCTGTTTTAACACGAGGAAGTAGCCTGGAAAGTTTAAATGACCTCCCTAAGTTCAGAGTATGGAGGAGAGCCAGGATTCAAGCCAGGTAGTCTGGGTTTAGGGTTACTGCTTTGTGATCAACTATGTTTTACAGCTTCTTGATGTTATATGCTGTTCAACTTTTTGTGAAGATAAAAGTGAAGGTGGTTGTCATTCTAAACTCACATCATACATGCGCAGTAGCTTTCATTTGGTACCGTTATAACTATTACTCTAAAGCTACTAATGATGTTGACTTTAATAAATAATTACAACTACTGATTTTTCATGCTCTCCATAAAGATAATTGGGATAGGGAACAAAACTATAGTCTATTAACTATACATTTTCTCTCTGTATTTAGCTGGACCACCTGAGAACTGCATGCTTAGACTGCATTTTTTTGGTCCTTCATAAAATTGCTTCTGCCGAACTGTATTTGGTTTTATGCATTGAGTCTTCATTTAGAGGCACTGAATAACTATGACAATTCATGAAAGGACAGACAGTGGTGATATTTTTATGTGTATCAAAACAGGTCCCAGGTTTTTAAAGATTAAGGAAAGCTGCTCTCAATAATGGTGTGCCCTCATTTTTCAGTTTCCGTCATTATTTATTTTTTTAATCAATATTTTTTATTATGATATTGTGGGGTGCAGTTAAGGGTTAGGTATACAAATATGCTTCATTCAGGCACCCTTGTTGATAAGAAGTGTCTCCCCATTCTGTCATTATTTATCTCAGCAGTGTCCTTTTTGCATCACTGCATCTTCTAATATCATTAACCAAATGGTTTCTTTCTTTTGTAATTTGTAGTTTAACAACGACAGGAGTTGTTTTGTTGTCAGAAAAAGACTATTATAGTATTGATTTGATTCTTTTTAAGACTATACATACCCTCTGGAGATTCTGATTTACTCTCTTAATTCGTGCTGAAGAAGTGAAGCACCAGAAATGAAAACTTCTGTCTATTCTCATGCCACTCTCAGAATGAGCTCTATTTGATCAGAGGCTGTGAATCCCATCAGTTTTTCCAAGTAACTGCCTATTCTGCCTTCGAGATCTAAGCCACGATAGCTAGTCTCTTGCCATCTGTTCTAACACAGCTGTTGAACTTTAAAAAAGACAGAAACTCAGGACCCCTTTAAACTCTGAAAAATTCAGTCTTTTTGCTGTGTTGTTATGGTTGAAATATTTACAGAAAATTCAGCTTTACACAGCTATGTAATTGGAAAATACAGGAGCATTTTAATAGTTTTTTCTAGTAATTGTGTATATTCTTCTTTCATTCTCTACCAAAACTGGACAAGTGGTAGTTTCTTAAAGATTAGTTACAAAGTTGAATAAAAAAACAGATTCTGAAACTCTTCATACTCCATTACATAAGAATTCATTGGTCTATCGTGAACTTTGAATAATTTTTACTCATGCACAATTTTATAATATCATGAATTGGTCATTAGAAATGATGGCTTCACTGAGTTATGCACATCTTCCAAATATTGACACATTTCAATGTGCAGTAAGAAAAAATAACGTTAGTTTTTCCCTAATCTCATCAGAAAGTATGTAAGTATTGGGAAATTTGCATTTTTATTATAAGCAACAAATACTGCGAGCTATATCCTTGAAGTAACATGCTCACTTCATTCATTTTCAATAAAACTTCTGTCACATACATAACTCTTTATAGCCATAGTTTCTCTAGTAGTTATTTTTTCAAGTAAAAACAGTGTTTCAAGGAAGAAGTGAATAATTCAGTTTGTAACTCAACAAGTGCTTTTCCTCAAGACAAGCATTGTGCTTCAGTATATAGCAAGTATTTTCAGTATACTTCCCAGTTAATCAAACAGTATATTAAAAAGTGTTCAGGGTCCCCATTTAATAAAACTAATTATTATTGCTTCATTAAGCTTTTTTTTTTTTTTAGTGGATTGGCTTTTTTTTTTTTTTTTAAACTGTGTGTGCTGTTGGATATAACAGTTTGGTGCCTTGATTCATGCACTAAGAATAAAGAAAAATAAAGTCTTGCCTGTTAATGCAATGTGGAAAATAAAATAAAATTTTAAAAAAGGATAAATAGGAAAATGATTTTGACCATTGTGAACCCCCTGAAAGGATCTTGGGGATTTCAAGGAGTTCATAGATCACAATTTGGGAACTGCTGTTCAGATAGATTTTTTTATTTTTTATTTTTAGTCAGGATCTCACTCTGTCTCCCAGGCTGGAGTGCAGTGGCACACTCACTGTTCATGACATCCTCAACTTCCTGGGCTCAAGCAATCCTTATACCTTAGTCTCCTGAGTAGCTGAGAGTATAGGTACATGCCAGCATGCCCAACTTATTTATGTATCTATCTATCTATCTATCTATCTATCTATCTATCTATCTATTTATTTGAAACGTAGCTGAGAGTATAGGTGCATGCCATCACACCCAGCTTATTTATTTATTTATTTGAAATTAAGTCTTACTATACTGCCCTGGCTGGTCTCAAACTCCTAGTCTCAAGTGATCCTCCTGCCTTGGCCTCCCAAAGTTCTGGGATCTGAAAGATTATTACTTGACTACCCAGAGTATTATATTAATATATTCAAATTTTAAATGAAACTACTCATGTAGTAATCATTTTGCATATCTAAGTAGGTTGCTTAAGGTTCATGTATTGTTTTAAGTTTTTGGAAAATAAGAGCCTGGACAGCACTCATCTTTACAACAAAATTAAAAAATTGATTGGGCATAGTGGCACACATCTGAGATCCCAGCTACTTAGAAGCCTGAGGCAGAAAGATCACCTGAGCCCAGAAAGTTGAGGCTGCAGCGAGCTGTAAGCATATCACTGCACTCCAGCCTGGGTGACAGTGAGATCTCAACCCAAAAAGAAAAAGAAAGATCTGATATCTACTACTATTAAAACATATGTATTTCTCTTTGAAATATAATTTAAAAGCTAAAATTACTATCTGTAAATTCAAATATTACAAAAAGGCACATATAATAAAATGCCTCTCTTCTATTGGGTTGATGCGTAAGTTCACAGGATTTTTTAGCTTGCCCATGGAATGCTAATGTTGCACGAAGGTTGACTGGTCCCATTTCATCACATTTGCCAATTCTTGGGTTGATTGACATGGATCACTGTGGATTAAAGTGTTTAAACTGTCTTCATGGAAGCCCAGTGGTCTTCCTGAACGTGAGGATCACTCAGGTCATACTGGCCCTCTTTGAAATGACAAAGCCATTTTCTTGCTGTGCTTTCCCCGGTGGCGTTCTCCCCAGACATGGCACAAATGTTTCAACCACCTCCACTGCCGTTACTACTCTGTTAAACTCAGAGGAATACGTCAGAAGTGTTCTTTTTTTCCACTTAGCACTCCATCTTCTTTAGCCCACAAATAGCACTAACTTTCTTCATATCTGCAAAATGCAAGGCGTATTCACAAGAACAACATTATCACAACAAATGACAAACTCCCAAAACTGCAGTGTTGCCATGCCAAATACAAACGCTACAAATGTATGCATCTACCTGATATATACCCCAATTCCTCTCCCTAAAGTTGTGTTTCTGATACATACTTTCAGTAAGAGGTACATATTTTTCAAACTTTTAAATTGAAATCTAATGTCCATCCACATGTTATACATCACAAGTATAGAGCATAATGAATTCTCACAAGCTTAACATACCCCTGTAACTAGGATCCATACTGAGAAACAGAACATTGCAAGCACCATCAAAGGCAAGGCCTGTTGTACTTACTTGCATGTCTTAGCATAGTTTATTTAAAGACAAGACACTGTGAGTAACTTTATATTTACTTAGATCACATGGCATCTTTTAGTAAAAATTTGTAATCTTTTTACTTAGAGAAAGCTCTTATATGAACTGTATATCTCAGAGAGCTTTGGTTTCCTCCCTGTATCAGCACTGGAAAGTTCTAACTTTTGGAAAATTTCACTGTATTTAGAAATAACAAGAGGCTCTCTCCAACAAATTCTAGAAGTCAGTAACTTTGTTTTTTTATTTTTTGTTGTTTTGTTTTTTTGAGTTGGAGTCTCACTCTGTTGCCTGGACTGGAGTGCAGTGGCCACTCCTGGCCACTGCAGCCTCGACCTGCTGGACTCCAGCGATCCTTCCGCCTCAGCCTTCCGAGTAGCTGGAATTACAGGCGCGCACTACCACGCCTTGCTAATTTTTTGATTTATTGTAGAGATGAGGTCTCGCTTGCCCAGGCGGGTCTCGAACCTGTGGGCTCAGGCAATCCACTCACCTCAGCCTCCCAAAGGCGCGGGATTGCAGGCTCAGCCACCGAGCCCGGCTGAAATCAGTAACTTTAGGTAACCAACAAAAAAAGATTGATGTGAACTACTTAATGTCAAAATATAAATGTTTAATTATAATGGCTAATAAATTGAAGACTAGAAAGACCAGCATGGCTAGATGTTAGTAAACAGCAGACGTGTAGAGAGAGATAAATAAGAGAGATAGGTAAAGACCAGATCTTGGAGGCTATGGAAAGGAGTTTGGGTTCTATCCTAAGTATAATGAAAACTTATTAGAGAGTGTGCAGGGGTGATATCTGAATTACATTTTAAAATAGACTTGAAGATGTGAAGAGACAGGAATTAAGAGATTGTTGCAGTAGTTCAAGTAAGAGATAATGATGAATTTGATTAAGATTGTTGACAGTAGTGGAAATGGTAGAGCTCAGATTCAGAAAATATTTTGGAGGCAAATTGTCAGAGTTTGGTTTGAATTGGATGTAGGATATGAAGAAAGAAAGGAATTAAGGAAATTAGGTAGCTGAAATAGGGTGGATTTAAAAATATCACTGAGGAGGTTTAGCAACTGAAAGGCCAGGGTGTTGGGTGGCTCTTTACAGTGGAATTGAAATTGTCAAGAATGACAGTGGGTCCAGTGGTGAAAATAAGATGCTGATCCAGTTATTGAAGTTATTAGTAAATGGGGGAGAAGTGGCTAAGCATATACTGATAATAGCCAAAAGAAGAGATAATAGCCAAAAAATGGTAACACCCAATATCGTGTGTTTAAAAGAAGCTGAAGTTTTAAAAAGAGAATGAAGGACAGTATATTAAAATATAGTGTTTCTCAGAAACAAAGAACTGAGTACCACATGTTCTCACTCATAAACGGACCTTGAACAATTATCATAATACTATAAGAAAGGGATTGGCAGTAATGGGAAACTCCCGGGGGGGGGGAGGGTGAGATTGGCAGTGTGGGAAACTGCAGTGGGGTGGGGCACAACCCGTCAACAAGCATAGCTGCGTAATGAACATTTGTATACCTAACCCTGAATTGTACCCCACATCTTTAAAATTTAAAAATAAGTATATAAATATATTAAATTATAGTGTTTCTAAGTCCAATCACATTTTAGTGGGGGCTTGGTCTAGGGTGATAGCAGAGGAGATGAAGAGATGTGGCCTCATTGGGAAAATAATTTGGAGGTTAAACTTCATCAAATTTGGTAACACTTTGAAAGTGGTAACTGAGGGATGGTGGTAGCCAAGAATGCTGTCTGGGTTTCTGTTTTTTGTGACCAGATAAAGTATGACAGGGAATCAAGATAGAGGAAGCTGACCCAAGATCTAGGTGTGTTAGGGAAGATGATTGAGACAGTTGAGTTTGAGGGGCCTGTAAGGTTTTTAAGTGGAGATGTTCAATAGGAAGTTGGATACAGATATCTGGGAAAAATGGATGGATGGATGGATGGATGGATGACCAGATTGGTAGACTGATAGACAGATAGTGATTGATAACATTTTTCAGTTCCATGAAGTACATATGACTTCCAGTTCAAGATGGTAGCCTAAATTCACATATTTTCTTCCCCTCCACTGAAAACCTCATTAAAATGAAACAAAGAGATACAATTGGAAATAACTCCAAAAACTGAGAAATAAGAGAAACAATTATAACTGGAGATTGCATCAGATTCTTAAAGACAGAGATGCTTGCTATTTAGTAAACTTACTGGAAGAAACCTCTAAACAAATTGCATAATAGGGGTTATAGTGGGAGTAGGAGTGACCTTCCCAGTTAAACTCCAAAGAGGCTTCAGGTTTGCTTTGTGGTGTGTAGGAGTGAGAAAGAGATTTGAATAATAGTAATAGTCTTCAAATAGCAAGGTTATTTGGAGATCTGTCTTCAGAGCAGCTGCATGATTTGGTAACCTATCCCCTTCTTCATTCTTCAGAAAAAGTTCCAAGTAATAATAGAGGGTTTATCTCTAGAAAAAATAATTGAAGAGCTTCTCTAGAGAAACTGAAGGGAACTAACCGAAAAGAGGTAGTGCCACCCAATCAAGGCTTCTTCATTCAGCCACTGCTGGGAAGGAAGATGTCTCCAATCTAATCACCAGACATGCAGGAAAAATAGAACAAGCAAGCACCTTGAAACAAAGGATAAGATAAATAACAGACAAACTGACCATGGTGGAAATCTTTAGGAAATAAAATAAATCTTTGAAAAGCAAATTGTTGCCAGATGCGGTGGCTCATGCCTGTAATCCCAGTACCTTGGGAGGCCAAAGCGGGAGGATCACATGAGCCCAGGATTTTGAGACCAACCTGGGCAACATAGTAAGGCCTTGTCTCCAAAAATAAATAAGTAATTAATTAATTAAGAATTAGCCAGACATGGTGGTGTGCACCTGTAGTCTCAGCTGCTTGGGGGACTGAGGCAGGAGGATCACCTGAGACCAGAAGATCAAGATTGTGGTAAGCCATGATTGTGCCACTACACTCTAGCCTGGGCTAGAGGGTAAGACCCCAACTCAAAAAAAAAAAAAAAAAAGAATTGTTATCTTTTAGAGAAATTTGAGAAAATATTATGTCTGTATTATGAAATAATGAGAGCAAAAAAGTATTTGCAAATTTAATAATTCAGTTGGAAAAATAAATTGAGAAGGGCTGAAAATATTGGAATGTCATACAATACAGTAAAAACAGGCAAATGGAAAATATAACAGTAAAAAAATAGGCACTCCAAAAGAAGAGTGAAAAAGTAGGAGAAAAAAAAACCAGAGTTCTTAGATTGAAAGAGCCTATAGAATGCTGAGCAAGATGAATGTGAAAAGATCTATACCTAGGCACTCCTTATAAAATTTTATAAGTTCCAAGTTAAAAAATATACTAAAATATTTCAGAAAGAATAATAAAGTTCATATACAAAAAATTAAAATCACACTGCCATCACATTTATCAATATCACTGGGCCAGTGCCTTAAGTGGTTGGTGGGAAAATTATTTTGGCCTGCCAGATTATTAATCAACAATGTGAATGTAAAATAAAAACTTTTTTAGACAAGAACTCAGTTTTTTACCTTTTTAACTCTGATTGCTAATTTTTAGTCATAGAATCTGGCAGAGAAATATACTATGTATATTTGTATCTCTGTTCATAACCATAAAACACTGAACATATCATTTAACTTATCTGGGCCTGTTTTCTCTTTTATGTTAGTAAAGGTGTTCAACTTAATCATTTAATCTATGATTCTTTCATACAATGTAAGTTATTAAAGTTCAGACATACTGAAAAATTTATGAAGACCACACACAACTTTGTTGTTCAGCTCTTGCCATCTTCCTTAATCTAACAAAATGCAGGCACAAATAAGATGGGTTTTTTTTCTCTCTCTCTGAACTTAAAAAAATAGGAATTTATAAACTTCGTTCAGCTCTTCAAACTTTTAACCTGGGGAAGAAGTGAAATGCCATTTTAGATGTAATAATACTAAACAAAAGTGAAACATAATTTAACTTTTTAAGGGTATAGGGATGCCTTGGAGATTTTACTAGTTTGGTTCCAGGCCACTATGATAAAGCAAATATCTCAATAAAGTGAGTCACACAGATTTTTTGGTTTCCCATGCATGTGCATATAAAACTTACGTTTAGGCCAGGCATGGTAGCTCACTCCTGTAATCTCACACTTTGGTAGGCCGCGGTAGGAAGTTTGCTTAAGCTCAGTAGTTCAAGACCAACCTAGGCAACATAGTGAGACCTCATCTCTACAAAAAAATGAAAAAATTAGCTGGGCATGGGAGCACATCTCTGCAGTCCCAGTTAGCACCTGAAATGAGATGATTGCCTGGACTCAGGAGGTCGAGGCTACAATGAGTAGTGATCATGCCACTGCACTCCAGCTTGGGTGACGGAATGAGAGCTCCTCCAACTCAATAAATTAATTAATTAATTGAAACCCCACAAACTTATGTTTACTATACTGTAGTCTTTCTTTTTTTTTTGAGTTGGAGTCTCACTCCATCGCCCAGGCTGGAGTGCAGTGGCACGCTCATAGCCACCCCAGTGTCGACCTGTTGGACTCTGGCGATCCTTCTGCCTCAGTCTTCCAAGTAGCCAGAACTACAGGCACACACTAACATGCCCAGCTGATTTTTTTTTTTTAATTATAGAGACAAGGTTGTGCCAAGTTGCCTGGGCTAGTCTTGAACCTGCTCGCTCAGGCAATCCACTCGCCTTGGTCTCCCAAAGTGCTGGGATTACAGGCTGAGCCACCAAACCTGGCCACTGTAGTCTCTTAAGTGTACATTATGTCTAAAAAAATTGTACATGCCTTAAATAAAAATACTTTGTTGCTAAAAAGTTTCAAAGATACCTGAGTCTTCAGGGAGTTGTAATCTTTTTGCTGGTGAGAAGGGTCTTGCCTCCATGTTGAATGGCTGCTGACTGATCAGGGTGTTGGTTGCTGAAGGTTGGGGTGACCATGGCTACTCTTAAAATAAGGCAGCAATGAAGTTAGCCATATTGATTGACTTTTCCTTTCAGGAAATACTGATCTGTAGTATGTGATGCTGTTCGATAAGAGCTTCTTTAAAAATCGAAATCATTCCTCTCAAACCCTGCTGCTGGTGTATCAACTAAGTTTATGTAATATGCTAAATCCTTTGTTGTCATTTCAACCGTGTTCGCAGCATCTTCACCATGAGTAGACTCCTCCTCCGAAACCACTTTCTCTGCTCATCTGGAAGAAACAACTCCTCATCCATTCAAATTTGATTATGAGCCTGAAAATTGAGTCACATCTTCAGGCTCCACTTCCAAGTTCTCTTGCTGTTTCTGTCACATCTGCAGTTACCTTGTCCACTGAAGTCTTGAAACCCTCAAAGTCATCCATAGGGGTTGGAATCAACTTCTTCCAAACTTTCTCCTGTTAATAGTAATATTTTGACCCTCTCCCATGAAAAATTTATGTTCTTAATGACATGTAGAATGGTGACTGCTTTCCAGAAGGATTTAAATTTACTTTGCCCAGATCCATAAAAGGAATCATTATCTATGGCAACTGTAGTCTTACAAAATGTATTTTTTAAATAATAGAACTTGAAAGTTGAAATTATTCCTTGATCCATGGGCTTCAGAATGGATGCTGTGTTAGCAGACATGAACACAACATCAGTCTTTTTGTACATTGCCATTAGAGGTCTTGGGTGATCAGGTACATTATCAGTGAGCAGTAATATTTTGAAAATAATCTTTTTTTTTCCTGAACAGTAGGTCTCAACAATAAACTTAAAAATATTCAGTAAACCGTGCTGTAAATAGATGTGCTGTCATCCAGACTTGTTGTTCCATTGCTAGAGCACAAGCAGAGTAAATTTAGTATAATGTTTAAGGGGAAACCCTAGGATTTTTGAAATGGTAAATGAACATTGGCTTCAACTTAAAGTCACCAGCTGCATTGGTCTTTAACAGGAGAGCCAGCCTGTTCTTTGAAACTTTGGAGCCAACCATTGACTTCTCCTCTGTATGAAAGTCCTAGGTGGCATCTTCTCCCTACAGAAGGCTGTTTCAGCTACATTAAAAATCTTTTGTTTAGTGTAACCACCTTCATCAATGATCTTAGCTAGATTCTCTGAATAACTTGCTGCAGCTTTTCCATCAGCACTTGCTGCTTCACCTTCTTGTTTTGGAGATGGCATCCTTCCTTAAACCTCATGAACCAACTTCTACAGCTTCTTCCTGTTTCTCAGACTTCACAGAATTAAACAGGGTTAGGGCCTTGCTCTGACTTAAGGGAATGTTATGACTGAGTTGATCTTCTTTCCAGACCATTAAAACTTTCTCCATATCAGCAATAAGGCAGTTTTTGCTTTCTTGTCATATGTGGTTCACTGGAGTAGCACTTTTAATTTCCTTTAAGAATTTTGTCCTTGCATTTACAGCTTGACTGTTTGGTACAAGAGACCTGGCTGTTGGCCTATCTCAGCTTTCAACTTGCATTCCTCACTATAAGCTTACTCATTTCTAGCTTTTGGTATGTTTTTTTAAATTTTGTTTGTTTGTTTGCTGTGAGAGACAGCAGACAGGCATTTCTGGTTTCTTATTTACACTGAAAGATATGTGACTCTTTATTTCACTTTAATACTTACAGGCCACTGTAAGGTTATTAATTAGCCTAATTTCAGTATTGTTGTGTCTCAGGGAATAGAAAGGCTCAAGAGAGGGAGAGAGATGGTGGAATGGTCAATTGGTGGAGTAGTCAGAACATACACAACTTTTATCAGTTAAGTTCACCATCTTATTTTGGCTCAGTTCTTGGTGATCTGTGGTGATCACAGGTCACAGATCACCATAACAGATAAAATAATAATGAAAAAGTTGAAATACTGCAAGAATTACCAAATGTGACACAGAGACACAAAACGCATGTATTAGAAAAATGGCGCTGATTGACTTGCTCAATGCACGGTTGCCATAAACCTTCAACTTGTAAAACAAAACAGAAACAACCACAGTATCTATGAAGTACAATGAAAATGAATCAATAAGACAAGGTGTGCTTGTATAATGAAGTGTGCTTGTAAAATGTTCACAAAAGCGGCCGGGCGTGGTGGCTCACGCCTATAATCCCAGCACTTTGGGAGGCTGAGGTGGGAGGATTGCCTGAGCCCGTGGGTTCAAGACCAGCCTGGGCAACTTGGTGAGACCTCATCTCTACAATAAAACAAAAAATTAGTCGGGCATAGTGGTGCATGCCTATAGTTCCAGCTACTTGGAAGGCTGAGGTGGAAGGATCGCCTGAGCCCAGCATGTCGAGGCTGCAGTGGCTGGGAGTATACCACTGCCCTGGGTGACAGAGTGAGACTCCAGTTCCAAAAAAAAAAAAGTTCACAAAAGGAAACCCAGAAGCCTCTCTTCTAGTTACTGTTGGTACTACTGAACAACCTACCCCACAACACAGTGGTTTAAAACAACAGTAATGGTTCCGTTCGCTCCCAAATGTGTGTTTGGAGCCGGGTTTTGTAAGGATAACTCCTCCCTGCTCCATGCATGGTCAACTGGAACAGCCCTAAGGCTGGGGATGATTAAAGCTCTAAGACTTTCCTATATCTCCTTTTTATAGCAAAACTTTTTGAAAAAGTTTTCTATACTCACTGTCTCTGATTCTCTCTTGCCATTTTCTCCTTTTAGAATTATTTTTTTTTTAAATTCATTTAAGAATAATTTCAAAGAAAATTTATAAGAAGGGTAAAAAAACTCCTATATTCCCTTACCCAGATTTCCCCAGTTAGTAGTACAGCCAACATGGTAACCGTATGGAGGCTCCTCAGGAAACTACAAATAGAACTACTATATGATCCAGCAATTCACTACTGGACATTTGTCCAAAGGAAAGGAAATCAGTATATTGAAGAGACATCTGCACTGATGTGTATATTGGAACACTAGTCACAATAGCCAAAATATGGAATCAACCTAGGTGTCCAACAATCGATGAATGGGTGAAGAAAATGTGGTATATGTACTCAATGGAATACTTTTCAGCCATAAAAAAGAATGAAATTCTGTCATTAGTGGCAACTTGGACGGAACTAGAGAATATTATAAGTAAAATGAGTCAGGAACAGAAAGTTAAATACTACATGTACTCACTAATGTGTGGAAGTTAGAAAAAGTTGATCTCATAGAAGCAAAAAGTAGAACAGAGGTTAGGAAAGGTAGGGGGAAGGGAAGGATAGGGACATAAATACACACACACATACAGTCATTTGGTTTTTGGTTGTTTTTTTTTTTAATCTTTAGAAAGCGAGCTTTACACACAATTTCTAGTCACCACTACACAGTAGTCTGTATTTTCCTTTCCTTTCCTTTCCTTTTATTTCTTTTTTTCTTTCTTTTCTTTTTTTTCTGAGTGGAAGTCTTACTCTGTCATCCAGGCTGGTGTTCAGTGACACAATCATGGCTCACCGTAGCCTCAACCTCCTGTGCTCAGGCAATCCTTCTGCTTCAGCTTCCCAAGTAACTGGGATGGGAGGCACATGCCATCTCACCTGGCTAGTCTTTAAAATTTTTTTGTAGAGATGCGGTCTCACTGTCTTGCCCAGTTGGGTCTTCAACTTCTGAGCTCAAGTGATGCTCCCACCTTGGCCTCCCAAAGTGCTGGGATTACAGGTGTGAACCACCATGCATGGCCCTTTGTTTTTTTAATTTAAAAAAATTTTTATATGGAGACAGAGTCTTGCTATGTTGCCCAGGCTAGTCTCAAACTCCTAGCCTCAAGCATTTCTCCCACCTTAGCCTCCCAAAATACTGTGATTACAAGCATGAGCCACCGTGCCCAGCAGACTGTATTTTCAAACAAGGATATTCTCACAGACAGCAGACACTCTTGTTGCTGTCCTGCCCCTTGTGCCGTTCACAACGTATCTTCCCTTTGATAAATCTGTCTTTTTTTTTTTTTTTTTTTTTGAGAAAGCAGGATTTATTGAGAGGACAGAAAAGCTCCCGCAGTGGGAGGGGACCCAAAGGAGTTGCCCAAATCTGCCTTTCTTAATTCATAGCTGTCTTGGTGAATACTTTCACTCCCGCAACCCTGGCCTATTTAGCCTGTCACTTACATACTTGGCCCTGTGCATCTCTTTCCTCTGACTGTCCCTGAGTTGTACCTTCAGAATAAACCAGGGGAAAAAAAAACACCCAAGGACATTCTCCTACATAACTAGCATACAACCCTCCAAATTAGGAAGCCAACATCAGTGTAACACTGTCACTCAATCCACAAACCTCAGTCAGTTTCATCAGCTAGCCTAATGGTATCTCTTGTTTCTTTCTGGTCCAGGATCCTGTCCAGGAATATGTGATGCGTTTAGTTTTCATGTTGCTTCAGACTCATTTAACCTGAAACATACCCTTGGCCTTTCCTTTGACAGTTTTAAAGAGTACAGACCTTTCATTGTATAGAATGTCCCTCAACCTTGGTTGACCTGATGCAGACTTATGACCAGACTTGAGTCACACATTCTTGGCAATATCATCACTGAAATTATACTAACGTATTCCTTAAATTAGGTGACATTACATTGGCCCATCCCATCAGTGCTGATGTTAACCTTCATTTCCTGATTATATTGGTGTCTGCCAGATTTCTCCACATTAAAGTCACTATTAACCCTTTTATAATTGATTAGCATTTTGTGGAGAGTTTTCTAAGAATATATCAATATGTTCCTTGTCAAAATGATACTACCAGTCTTCATATACCCATTAACAGCTCCCATCTGAATCAGACACTTTTGGGATGATGCCAAATGGTGATTTTCTGTTTCCTTCATTCTTTTTTACATTTATCAGTTAAGGAATATTATTCCCTTCTCCTTCATTTGATTATTCACTTATTCATAAATAAGGACTCATCAATTCCTAGTCTATTCTATTAATGAGGTGATAATCAGTTACTATCATTATTTGAATGTTCAAATTGTTCATTTAGCCAGTGAGAGCCCTTCAGATTGCCTCCTCTGTCTTTTCAGCATGTCCTACCATTTATTGAGCACTTCTTACTTTCTGGCACAAAAAATGTGTTCCTGGCTTATTTTGTAGTTTCCCTGACCCAGCCCGGGAATCAGTCTTTTACCCAAGGAGCCCTGGTTCCTGTTAGTGGAGGATAAGTATTTAGAAAACAAGGTCTTGACACTCAGTGTGCTTAAAATTACTGGGGTGGGTGTCATCACTTGTAGGCCCTCTCAGCAAAAAAAGGTAGGAAAATATCTACATGTAATGTTAAGGAATTACATAATTTTAATCGTTCACGATCACTGATGTGAATTTATATCATTCCAAATTCTGTCCCTGGTTGACGTGGACGTGTCTTTGCATATTCTGTTTCTGAGTGCTGCAAAATTATCATATTTTGCTTGAAAATGAATAGTGAGGCAAGGAGAGAGAAAGTTAATTGAGATAGTATCTGATATTGACTTAGCTATGTAGTTATTGATTTACATAGTTGGTAATTGTAAGTTGGTCATTATTTTGTTGTGATTAGTGTTGTATACCAGTGTTTTGATATCAGGGCTTTTATACTTCAATATTAAAAATAATTTACCATAATTATGGAAAATGAAGAAATATATGCTGATGAGTTTTCTGAGGTCAAAGATGAATCCAATGAACTTATTAGTGGTAGTGAGACAGAGTGATGTAATGATGCAGTGTAAATGAAGAAATATATATGTGTATATATAGTGTATATTCGGTTTATAATCTGAAAAAAATTACAAAGTACAGAATGCTAGTCAGAATGGTGTCTGAAGCAAATACTGGATATGTCTGCAACATTCAGCTGTATTGTAAAAAAGGTGACAATTTAGAAAAGCCCATTTCACTTGTGTTTAATGACAGAAGTTTGC
>JAPVLO010002765.1:0-30644 GCA_027257055.1 Cephalopachus bancanus | reverse complement strand
ATAAGAAAATGACTGGGGGGGCAGATGGGTTAATGGAGCAAATTTGGGAGGGAAAGATTGCTTAGCCAAGAATTCAGGATCAACCTGGGCAACATAGTGAGACCTTCGTCTCTACAAAAAATTTCTAAAAAAATTAGTGGGGCATAGTGGCACAAGCTTGTAGTCTTGGCTACTGGGGAGACTGAGGAGGGATCTCCTGAACCCATGAAGTCAAGGCTGCGGAGACCCTGACTTGAGAGAGAGAGACAGAGAGAGAGACAGAGAGAGACAGAGAGAGAGAATGCATATTCACACTGTTTCAAGATTGAAACTAGATGCATTTTTCATTAATTACTGACATAACCCCTCATTTTAAGATAAGCCAGAGGATATTTGGATGTTGTGTCTTTATCAAGAATAAACAGCTAGCTAATGTCAAAACCAGGGCGCTTAATTTTTTCTAGGACCCATTTTTTTTTTTGCCACTAAAAACTCAAACACTGTAGTATTGTTCTGAACACATATAAAAGTATGCTGTGTATAAAGAGAAAATTGAGTATGCAGTTTATGTCCTAAAAAACTGACTTGTTTAATGCAATAAAACACACACAAAAAGTACAATAAAATGTTTGTCCTGACACCTTTTCTTCGGTGGGACCTATATAAGATGACTTTAGGAGCTGCAGTAATTAATTGTTTCCTACATTGTCTTTTAAATTCATACAGCATTAATTTGATCTATAGTTCTGTGGTCTTGCTTGACCAATATAAAGAAGTGATGACAAACTTAGATTTTAAGATGCAATCTTTCATTACTCTGGTTTTCTTGTCTCTATTCTCCGATACCAATAAATATATGAACTCTAATAAGGCTAAAAACATCTGCTGAAGTAGATTAATGTTTAAAGAGCCCTAGGTGTGACTTCCAGAGATACATAATTTGAAACACATGCAAGGCAATTAATTTGTTGTGCTTTTTTTCTTTTCATTTAATCAGCAGTAGAATTCTACCAGAGTCACATCTAATAGCCAACTTAGTGAAATTGCTTAACAATATTTCACATACATACAGAACTAAGTTTATGATAATTTTCATATGCATTTTACTTTTTATCTTTATAACAATTAAGTATGTCAGAATTGTCCTTGTTGTATATTATATATGAAAAACTAAGCATAAGAGAAGTTTAGAGCCGGGCTCGGTGGCTTAGCCTGTAATCCCGCACCTTGGGAGGCTGAGGTGAGTGGATTGCCTGAGCCCGCGGGTTCAAGATCCATCTGGGCAACTTGGCAAGCCCTCATCTCTACAATAAATAAATAAAAAAAATTAGCCGGGCATGGTAGCACGTGCCTGTAGTTCCAGCTACTCGGAAGGCTGAGGCAGAAGGATCACTGGAGCCCAGCAGGTCGAGGCTGTGGTGGCCGGGAGCGGCCACTGCCCTCCAGTCTGGGTGACAGAGTGAGACTCCAACTCAAAAAAAAACCAAAAAAACAAAAAACAAAACCCAAAAGTAGAGAAAAGTTTAATCATCTACTCAAGGTGGCAAAATTACTACATGTCTTTATTGGAATTTAAACCCAAGTGTCTTGATTACAATGAGATGGTAAAAGCATTACTGTCTGCCACCTTACCTGTCAGAGGTAACAGCAACTTGTAATTTTCCTAACGATTTTTTCCTCAAAGAGAAACATTTAGGTTTCTAGATGAATAAAAGGTTACATCTTAATAACCTTCAAAACATATCGCTGCTCCCTTAAAATAAGCCTGTAATTGTTAGACCCCTGTTGGTTAATTTCCTTTGCTGGGAAGACTTGATCCCATTTTCATTGCTTTCCTGCTGGCAAAGTCCTGTTTACGTCAAATCATATATATTACAGAGCTTTTGAGTTCCTCTATAATTTATCTATTTTTTTTTAAATGAGAGCAGATGTGCCCAAGACAAAACTGAACCTGCAAAACAGGAAATAAATTTACTAACAATATATAAAGACTCCTGTTTCCCCTATAATCAGAGGGGTCTAACAATGGAACAGGTTTTCTCCTAAAAGAAGTACTTCTGCTGTGCTGAAGCTGGTGCTGCATCCACTGAGTGTACAAGATGTTTTTATTGACTATAGTCCCTTTGCCACACAATGGGGTAGAAAAAGAGGGAATGGAGGATTGTTGAACAAAGGGTATGAAGTGACAGCCTTAAGTTGTGATAGAATGGTGATGCCTAACTTGGGGGTTGAAAACAGCTGATAAAATTTAAACAATATATGGTGTGAGAACAAGAAAAGAGAAAAGAAAGATAGAAAAAAAGAATGAAGGAAAAAGTGAAGGGGAGAGGGAGAGGGAAGGAGGAAGAAGAAAGGAAAAGAGAGAAAGAAAATAAAAGCTGGGCTTAAATAAAAGAGGTATTTAAGACTTGATGGAGTTTTGTACTGAATTTCAGATAACTAGACGGAGTAGGAAAGAAAGCAAATGAGACGGAAATTCATAGTAAAATCAGATCGGATCCCTGGATATTTTTTTTCCTTTTCCTCCCCTGTCAGAAAAGTAGAATTTAAGTAGTGGGGGGGAAAGGAGCATTTGAGTATTATTTATTTGTAAGCAATTTACAAAATTTTTTACCCTTTATGATATTTTACAAATCAAAAATTTAAGAGCTTTTTGAGTTTTAGGTGAACTAGGAAACCAAATATCAAAAAAATCTATCTCTTACAATGACTTGGCTGAATATAAATCTTCTGTTCTTTCTTCTTTTTTAAATTAAAAGTATGCTGAGATACATATGTACTTATATTTAGTCATAACAATTTTCTTTTGATAAAATTAAAATAATTCATCACATAATAATTTATATTTTTAGAGACGCTCAACAGATTTTAAGGATGACATATGTTCCAAGACTGGCATGATTCCAACAGCAAAGTATAAATAACTTACCTGAGCAGCTCCTAGAATGCCAGCCATATAAATAATCAACAAGACACATCTTTGTATACTTTGTACAGTAAAATTTACTTAGCATTTCTACAACACAAACAGTTGTTTTAGCAAACTTTATTGTTTATCAATAATATAAATAATACAATCTGTGGAGCCACTAGCACCAACTTTATAGTGAGTGTCCCGTGTGAGATGATTCATTTTCAATGAGGGATTAGTTGTCCATACACATATATGCTCCATATAATGCCATTTTATGTGCCTAAATATGGAAGTGTTATAGTGATTTACTTTGTTTAATGAATTCCAAATATGGCTAAATATGTTATTGTGAATAATTGTAAGAGTTTTTCGGGCTTTACATGAAAAGTTTTTAGATTATACATGTTATTATACAGTTTAAAAATCATGTTTGCTTAGAGTGTTTAATATTTGGCACTTACAGGAAAACAACAAAAGATAATCCCCATAAAGTAGCTTCTTATTAAATGCTTTATCATTTATAGAAATATTTGAATTGTTCTTCACTGAAAAATTAACTTTATCTCAGTCTTTAGTATTTCTTCTCACTCAGAATCACTAAAGTGGAAATGCTACAAGATTCAAAATAACATCTTGCTTTATAAGTCCCTAGATTCATCATAACCGTGGTAGAGAAAGAGTTCTAAGGATTTCTCTTAGTGAAACCACGAGCTTTGATCACATTTTTAAGTTACTCCATAAATATCTTTGAAAGAAACGCCAGCGACAACACTTTGCATGATTTCATACTTTCATTTATGTACTGAAATAGGCATGGAGCAGCTATTTTGTGCCAGGCTGTGTGCAAGGTATTGGAAATAAGATGATTATGACATGATTATTGTCCTGCAGCTGCTCACAATGTCCTGCAGAAGAAAACAAAAGAAACAAACAAAAACACAGAACTAAACACCAGTAACTACTTTTTATCACATTAAAGATATAAATGAGGTAAGATTTACATTAAGACTTTGAACCACTCTTGATCCAGGCCCCTCAAACTTTCTCCTCCCCTCCCAGAATGTGCCTTCTTCAAATACCACTAGAGCTACCCAGAGATGCTTGCAGTGAACCTGGCAGCCACAAATGTTGTCCCCTCAGGCCTCCTCTCCACACCATAGGGCCAGGAGTTGGGGCGTACCGTCAAAGGGAGATGCATGGTGCCAGACTCACTCTTATTCATTCCTAGCCAAGGCTGTCAGGTTCCAGGTTGCCGAAACCTCCCACGGTCCTGCTCCCTTGGTTCACAAACACATCCCTCAGGCCACTTCACTGGCGCTCAGGATGTGCACATTCCTGGCCAAGGTTGTGCCCAGGCCAGCAATGTCCTCTATCTTGTGCACACGGCTGGCTCACTGGCCCAGATTTACTCAGTTCAGCCTGTGTGATGAGCAATCTCTCACTGGATTTTAGAGATGAATTTAGATTATATTTTCCAAGACATGATAAAGAAGACACTTGAAAAAGTATGAAGTAGCTGAATTGGCCTCCAGTTCTTTTTGAACCATCTTCCTTGTTCTAAAACCATTTCTGTCCTCACATTGCCCTTTCAAATGCTATTTACATTATTGATTTACTTTTACAGAGCGCTTTACAGTTTATGAAGCTAATTCAATGTTTTCTCATTGAATAAGAAATAACATGTTGGTGTGAATTAGTTTAAGGTTTCATTCTCACTAGCTACAGGGTGCAGATATAGTATGTCAAATGATGAATGTTCCGGAGTCAGGCATGGTGCATGCCTGTAGTCCCAGCTACTCAAAAGGCTGAGGCAGGAGGATGGCTTGAGCCCAGGAGTTTGAGGCCGTAGTGCTCTATGAACAGCCACTGTGCCCCAGCCTGGGCAATATAGCACGGCCCTTCCCCCCCAAAATATATATTTTTAAAAAATGAATATTTTATGATAGTGAAAATAGCTAAATTTTTAAAGCACTGTCCTATTGACAAGATACAGTCATAAGTAGGTTGTATATATTGTTTCATTTAATCTTTAAACCCACGGAGTATGTAACATCATTTTCCTTTACAGATGGGAAAAGTGAGACAAAGAGATGGGAAACCCTGAAACGAGGAATGTGACCCAAGCGCTCACACTGCTTGCTCTCTGGACCGCACCGCCATCCTTGGCAGATGTTCAAGCATTTGGTATTTGCAGGAGGGCAGTGATGTTGTGCAGAGGAATGACCAGGTTCCCAAAGATGCTATCTGGGGGGCTGCTTAATTCTGAAATGAATTCTCTGGGAGACATTCAGTTCTCTAACAGATTAAGTCAATAGGGCTGACTTCCTGAGAAGGGTACCTTGTAGTCTACCTAAAATCTGTTAGGAGACAGACAACAAGATTTCTTCAAGTCACTTTAAGACAACTTAATGAACTCTTAAACACATGCAGCCAGTAAGATCCATTCACTTTACAAAGATTAAAAAGTGGTAAAAGGGACACAAAATACAAATTCACTATCTGAGAAGATCAAATTGCTAGGTTTTTTTTTCCTTACAAAATGAAGTAGATGTCAGCAAGGCACACCTGGTAGAAAAGTGTTTTCTCACTTTTTCTCTTCATAGCTTCTTCCCACTACCATTAAATCCCCAGTAATAGTTAAGACAGGAACTGGTTTGTCAGACCCAGGCAGTTAGGGAAAAACCAACTCGATGAGTTTCAGGTCAGTGGGTCCTTCTCTCCATGTTTATTTTACACAGTAACGTTCCTCTTAGGGGGAAACGGCTTGCCCTTTCCCTTTGATTGATCATATTCCTACATGTTGTTAATGCAAGGGTTCTGGTATTCATTGAAGAAATTACGGCACATCTGGGTACACAGAGTATTTGACTTTCCAGAAAAAAGGTCAAGGGGAGAAAGAAAAGAAAGAATTTAAATATAAAACCTTCAAATTAAGATTAAATTCCTATTTTGTTCCTTGGCTTGCATCACCATTAATAAATACCTAAGCAAGTGCAATTAGAAGAGAATAAATACACCTTTAGAGTTGCTAAACAAAGAGAAATAAATAAAAATGAAATGAAGCTATCTTCCCAAAATCAGACACACAAAATACACGACTATCTTTTCTTACTGATTTTTTTTCTCATAAAGATATGTTCACTTACTTTTTTTCTATATTTGAAGCCTTTTGGTAAGCATCTTGAAACTAGAATTGTCTTCAATGAACTTTTTTGCCCATTCCTCTTCTTATAGAGAGGTGGACTTCAGATTGGCTCGGGGGTGATGACTGCTTATGCTTTAATTGACCATTTCCAAATGCAAATAAGCAACAAACCTCTTCAGCTCATTTTAATGTTAGGCACTCCAAGTCCCTCAGCAAATACCCAATCTGGTGACCATATGGAGAATAACACATAATTCCTGCTTTCTCATATTTAAAATCAGGAGAAGATGAAGTCAACACACAGCATTAATAGGAAATCATAATAATGACCCCAAAGGTATGTTTATCCAAAGAATGATAGAAACACAGCTGCTATGAGTTTAAAGGTAGAAAGGGAGATTTTGTTTGGGTGTGGGTAGCGAAAGGGGTCAGTGGAGAAGTGGAGGTTCAGTTGTGTTTATAAGGTATATAAGACTTAGGTAGAGGAAGGAGAAACATCTATTAAGAATGAGAACGGAGAGCTGGGTTCGGTGGCTCAGCCTGTAATCCCACACTTTGGGAGGCTGAGGTGAGTGGATTGCCTGAGCCCACGGGCTCGAGACCCACCTGGGCAACTTGGTGAGACCTCATCTCTACAATAAATCAAAAAATCAGCCGGGTGTGGTAGCGCGCCTGTAATTCTGGTTACTAGGAAGGATGAGGCGGAAGGATCGCGGGATCCCAGCGGGTCGAAGCTGCGGTGGCCAGGAGCAGCCACTGCACTCCAGTCTGGGTGACAGAGTGAGACTCCAAATCAAAAAAAAAAAAAAAAAAAAAAAAAAAATAAGAACGGAGAACATTAAATTAAAGTTGTGGGAGCTGAAATAGGCACAACATGTTTGTGAGAACAATGAGGACTTTATTATTCAATCAGTTTATTGAAATTATGTTGAAAAGAGGCTTCATAAATGGAAAAGTGGTTGTTGATAATGGAAAGAAAGCTATAACTGTGGGTGTTATATGGATATTGCAACATTGTTAATAAGAGCATTAGTAAACATATGCATAGATATTTAAAAAGAGGTGCACTAAATTTACTCTGTATTAGGGGTAGTTAGTGATAAAGTGTGATTATTATTATTTAGTCAAATGGGAGAAGGATAGAAATTCTGCATAGAAGGCATGACAGAGCTCCAGAGGCAAAACTAGTGTTTTTGAAACCACAAAGAGTTGGTATTGTTGGACATAAAGTAGGCAGGAGAAAGAGTGAGATTCACCTACAGAAGCAAGCACAAACCAGATCATGGAAACCTTCATACATCAACTGTTTCTTGTGATCTGTGGGTAGACACCAGGAGGTCTTAAAAGGTGATATCCTGACAATGTTAGTTGGAGAGAGATAGCTCTGATGACTGTTCAGAGAGTAGAGAATAAGACAGAAAGAAACTACTTATAAGTAAAATAACAAGCATGCTTTCTACCAAGGCCATGATCTCCAGCCTCACTAGACTCTTTGTTGTTCCTCCAAAGACCACATTCACTCTGACTTGGCGGCCATCTCTCCCTAACACACACTTCTCCCATTTTATTCATGCCTAATTCTTATGCATTAGTTAAGTCTTTTCTTAGCTATCATTTTGTCAATGAGGACTACCCTAGCAAACCTATTTAAAGCTTTCCTGATTCTCATTACCCTGTTTCATTTACGTTAGCCTATACCATGTATCAGAATCTGATAACCCATTTGTTGTATTTTTTGCTTACTTTCTATCTCCCGGAACTAGAATCTAAACTCCAGATAAGCAGGATTTTTGTTTTGTTGTCCAAAACAAACTCAGCTTTAGGAGTTCTAGCACATGATAGGCAGTCAGTACACATTAACTGATTAAAAGAAAAACATGAAGATGAAAGGTCCGACTAAGAAATGCTGAGACCCAGTGAACTACCGGATATGGAGGCTAAGCAGAAGAGCTTCGAATTGCTCCATTTTCCGGCATGGATGGCTGAAAGCATTACCATTTCCCCACTGGAGATAGAGAATGCCAGGCAAGGAGCAGATTTAAAAAGAAGAGGCTGAGTTCTGTTTCAAATATGTTGAAGTCTTTGTGTCAGTCGATTTGTTTTTGAAATTTGTATATGTTTAGGAGTTACAAGTGCACTTTTGTTTATGGATTTATTGTGAAGTGGCGAAGTCCGGGCTTTCAGTGTAACCATTGCCTGGATAGTAAACATTGTGCTCATTAAGTAATTTCTCATCCACTCTCCCACCCCCCTCCTACCCTTACAAGTCCCCAGTGACTATTATTTCACTCTCCGTCCACGTGTATATTTAACTTAGCTCTTATTTATAAGTGAGAACATGCAGTATTTAACTTTCGCTTCTGAGTTGTTTCACTTAAGATAATGGCCTCCAGTTCTATTTATGTCACTGCAAAAGATACAATTTCATTCTTTTTATGGCTGAATAGTATTCCATTGGGTGTGTGTGGGTCTGTGTGTGTGTATGTGTGTGTATATACATACCATAAATTTTCTTATCTAATCACTTATTAATGGCCCCTTAGTTTGATTTCATACTTTTGTTACTGTGAATAGATGAATATGTTGAGCCTCAGATGCCTACAGGATGTGCTGGTGAGATGTTCAGTTGGGAACTTAGAGTAAGCAGCCAGGGATGGAAACAAAATGTGAGGTGTTATCTGCCCAAGTGACAATGAAGGTAGAAAAGTGGACCAGATGTCCAGGGAGAGCAGTGTCTGAAATGACAATGAACAAAGGACAGAATTCTCACGAATATCATGAATAGTAGTAGAGTTATAGTATCATACCCTATAAATAGTTAAATACCATCTTTCTATAGGATGATTTGGGGCACTAGCTGGTGGTGGTGACATGACATGTGACAATCCCAAGAGGCAAGGGGGTTGGCTTAACTATCACAGTCATCATAGAACTCTTCAGGCTTAAATCAGTGTGTCCCCAATTATCCTGATGGACCTACAAAGATGTCCTCTCCCCACTCCACCTACGAGTGGGCTTAGCATGACTTAGTGGTTGCCAGGGCACTGTTGCAAATCCTAATATTCTTTGGATTTGTCAGAAGGAATGAGACCCAAATTCCCAGGTTGTGTTTCTCATTAAATTGTTTGGATTCTTAGCTAAAATAGCAAGATAGCTCTAAAACTGGGACTCTAGGGCTACATAGCAGTGTTACATTATAGTCAAAGCTTCATTGTTTTTAAAATTGACGGGATTCATTCTATGAGGCTGAAGAGATCACCAAGAATTTAAAATAAAAAGAAAAATATATTTTTAAAATGAGAGGATATTTAAAAAAAACATTTTTGCTTCAATTTCATGTATGCTGTGATGCCTATATGCCAATATATTTGTATGAATATTTCCCCAAAATTAAGAAGCATTTTAAAATCATTTTATTCTCTTTTTCTTTCTAAATCCTGAAATTTCAAAAGATTATGATGACATCCATTAGTGGTCTTGATAGAGTGAAATATTGGATTTCCAAAATGATAGGTATGTGTGTCTTATTAGATTTGACCACAGTGGACACTGTCATCTGGAAGCATGCCATCTCAAATGATTAGATCCTGGCAGAAAGGAGAGAACATGTGTACTATAATTAAATTATTTTTCGATTGAATCAGAAACAGTGCGTAACCTCTTTGGTTCTTTCTTCAATCTATTCATGAAGGTGAGGAATTCTGAAAAAAGAGAGGTCTGATACTCAATATTTTCCTATTTATAAAATGAAGGCATACAAAGAAAGTTTAAACCTAGAATGATTTGTATATTAAAAGACAGAAGAAAAAAAGGTTTGAATGTCTTTGAGACATTCTTTGAGAATGTATTTGGAACCTGTTTTTAAGAGAAGACAAGCACACCTCATCAACAAGGGTACCTGCATAATGAATATTTATATATCTAACCCTGAATTGGACCCCACATCTTTAAAATAAAAAAAAAAGAAAAAAAGAATAAACACACAATTTTTTATTAAAAAAAAGTAGACAATATAAGAAAGTCCAGAGAGAGGTTAGCAATCCCAAACTGGAGACTGGGCTTCAGACTGTGGATCCCAAACAGCAGAAAAGCAGCGTGTTGGGGACACATGGAAATGAACGGCCTGTGCAGCTGTGAAAGGTTGAAAGCCACTTGGCCAGAATAAAAGTTATGACCTATGTAAGCAAAATTCTCTGTTAGTGTGTGATGCTTGGAAAGAGAGAGCCCAACATGCAAGTAGGAGATTGAGGGTGGAGCAGACTCACTGGGTACCTAGATGAATTACTCACTGTGGTTTATTATCTTGTCAAAGAGCCAGAGGCTCTCTGATATTGATATTAAAGCATGGGCTCACTATCACAAGACACTGATGGCATCACCTGCAAGCCATGCCTGGATATAATGAAGGTTATGTTGTCACTTTCATTGGTAAACCGGGCTTGGTGGCTCAGCCTGTAATCCCGCACCTTTGGGAGGCTGAGGTGAGTGGATTGCCTGAGCCCGTGGGTTCGAGACCCGCCTGGGCAACTTGGCGGGACCTCATCTCTACACAGATCAAAAATTAGCCGGGTGTGGTAGCACGCGCCTGTAGTTCAAGCTATGTGGAAGGCTAAGGCAGAAGGATCACCGAGCCCAGCAGGTCGAGGCTGTGGTGGCCGGGAGTGGCCACTGCACTCCAGTCTGGGCAACAGAGGGAGACTCAAACTCAACAACAACAACAACAACAACAACAAAAGAAACAAACAACAACAAAAAAGAACTTCCTGTCACCTTCCTTCCAGCTAAAGGGCTGGGGGAATTTTTCATTACCCACTTCTCAACAGCCATACCTCACACAAATGTCAACAGATCTACACTCAATTTTCAGAATAAAGGAGGAAAGCCCTTTTGTCTCACATATCAAGGGTCACATTAGACTTTCTATTGACCACAAGTGAAACAATTAAACTACTAAAAGCTGTACATGTAAAGGTCAGCCAGATAATGCTCTGGTTTTTGTTAACTAAGCAAAATGCTACACTGTTGGTTGTAAAAAAATGAATAGGTCCGGAGGGGACAAGCAATCTTCCAACATGCCTCTCCCTGGTCTGTTTATCTGAGACCATCTACTGGAAAATGGATGGTCTCTAAAAGTAGAATAGTCAAAAAATGGTAATGATGGGAAGGTAGTTTAGTGGAGACCTAAGGTCACCTTGTATTAATCAGGCAAACTGTACAAATCAGTGACTATTTTCTTGCTGAGCAAGTGAAAAGAAAAAGAGAAACCCATGTTACAGAAAAGACTGAAAAAGAATCCCATAAAAATGTTTCTCTGTATCAGATCAACCAGAGTATTGTGCTGCTTAAATTGAAGAGAAGTTGAAATACCAGAGACAGGTCAGAATTCTGCCGAGATACATTAGAATGGTTGAGGTTGAGGTCTGGCTTACTGGGGTTGCACAACGTCTTCTGCTTAAGAACTTTTAACTCATGAATGTCTACAGATAGTACATTCACCAGAGTGTGAGCTTGCTTACTCCGACTACCATAAACTGATGCTTTCATGATCACATATATTTTAGTCTCAGTCATTTTGCTGTCCCAAGCAATGGCTTTCCAATTTTTTGACCAGAGTCTACAGTAGGAGATATTATTTGCATCCTGACACACAAATACAGAAATGTTTGATATGTACTTTAAGTGAAAGAGTCACAAAACAATACTACTTTGGCAGGCACTTTGGTATTTCCTTTCCTTTGTTATTTTTATTCTATTTTGTTTAATCCTGGCCACAACTCATTAATGTTTAGTTATGGCCAAGTTATAGGCTGCATATAATCCTCAGTATGAAGCACACTGGTTTAGGCTTTTTTTTTTAATTGAAGCAGGATCTGTTTACACAATTATTTTTTAAAAATAAAACTATGTTTATAAAAATTAAATGAAATAAAAAGAATATAAAGCAGCAATAGTTGCCTGCTGAATCTTAGCCAAATATTAAGTTGTATCTCTGATCACTTTTACAATAGATGACTTACATGGGTTACATAAAACTCATCCCCAACAGATTAACCAATTACCTGATGAGCACTCTACACTTAGATTAACAAGATGAGTCCAGATAGAGAACTTTTATTATCCTGTATTATTTTGGTCTGTGTTTATTCCTTGTTGGTGTATTAATATATAAAATTAATATTTCTTATTAATTTGTTCTTATTCATCCTAATTTTCCTCTAGGAGGTAAGTTACATTTGCAAATAAACAAATTCACTTCTGTGTTAATAAGTATAATCAGAGATTTGTCTTTTAAAAGGAACTAATTCTGGAAGTCATATGCCTTTTGTCTTTAATCTTAGAGCAAATTTTTGTGGAATGCTTATACCTAAGACATAGGAAAACATGTCCTGAGAATTTTAAAAATCTATTTGCATTTTTCTTATCATATATATTTTTTCAGTGTATGAGGTTTGACAATTGCATTTGTGAGCTTGCCACTATGCGCTTAAGTTGGCAGTATTATATAAATTACTTGGTGAAGTTTTATAACCTTGGTTTATCAGTGTCTCCCAGCTGTGCTCATGTCGACGTGTGGTGATATCTTGCTGAGTGAACGTTGGAGCTTGAATAAGAGCAATACACAAACACTACATTTCTTGTTAAACTTGGCAAGAGTAAAAGAGAAATCAGGGACATGTTAGTTAAAGTTTATGAGGATAGGGCCATGAAGAAAATGATGGTGTACATATGGATTAAACATTTTTCTGAGGGGAGAGAAAGTATCACTGATGAAGAGAGGTCAGAATGGACAGGAATGAGCAGAACTGATGAAAACATTGCAAAACTTTGTCAAATCATGTGTCAAAATTGTCAAATTTTGTCAAAATTGTCAAAATTGACTGTGAGAAGCATAACAGACCAAATAAGCATCAACAGAGAAACAGTTAGGAAAATCTTAACTGAATATCTTGGCATGAGAAAGATGATGCAAAAATGGTCCCAAAGGAGCTCTTGCATCATGACAATGCACTGGCTCACTCAACACTGTGTGTATGGGGGTTTTAGCTAGTAAACAGATAACTGTTTTGGAACACCCTCCTTTCTCACCTAATCTGGTCCTTAATGACTTTTTCTTAACCTGAAGATAAAGAAAATATTTAAAGGAAGACAATTTGATGACATTCAGGATATCAAAGGTAACACAATGACAGCTTGATGGCCATTCCAGAAAAATAATTCCAAAATTGCTTTGACAGATGGGATAGGCACTGGCATTGGTGTGTAGCTTCCCAGGGGGGCTACTTTGAAGGTGACAGTAGTGATATTCAGCAGTGAGGTATGCAGCACTTTTTCTAGGATGCATTCATGAACTTAATTATTAGACCCTGTATAAAATATCTGAGGAAAAAATCATAACAATTATATCTGAATAATCCAGAAATTATATTCATCCAATAATGTCAACCAAAGAAAAACTGTAATTTTGGCTAAGTGTTTTATAAGTTTGATTTACCTTTTCAATGAGTGTAAACAGTAATTTGGTCAAGTTGCTTGGATTTGATTTATGCAGAAATAACAGTGTCCAAACAAAGCTTAGTCCAAATTCCAGAGAGTGAGGGAAATCCCCTAAGTGTAACTTGTTTTAAAATTTACTCTCCCATACAAAATAATCATTACCATTGCAGGTTAAATGGAAATTATAGCCTAATGGAGTTAGAGACATGATAATTTACTACAGAATCCAAGAGTGTTTATAATTTTTTTTCTTTAAAACTGATTGAGAATGTGTCAAAATATAATGTTATAAATACATGTTTTGATTAAGTTATTTTATTAGTTAACAATTAAGCATAATTAAAGTTGGCTAAAGTTATGATAAGACTAGGATAGAAGAAAAACTTAAAAGAGACCAGAAAATACTTATCAACAACATACAGCTAGAAGATAAGACTGGAGATGAAATCACTTCTTATGAATGCTCTAGTTCAATTGCATGTTTGACGAAAAATAACACAAGATAATTTTCATGCTATTATTCAGACCACTTCAATATTTTTCTCCAAAATGTGTTATATAAGCTTATGAGAATCTCACCTCTGAGCTAGCTATGACATCCAGGAGAATCTCATCTCTGAGCTAGCTATGACGTTTAGTTTCTGAAGTTACTAGTTGTGCCTTTTCTCTGTACATGAAATGATGTTCAAATTCAAAAAAAGAAGATTGGATAAGAATTTGCATCTCTGAAAATGACTGCTTTTGACTGTATCATGTTTCTCAAAGATTTTGACCTTAGGCTAAAATCAAATGCATGATCTGCACTGAATCAAATTAAACATCTAATTTGGGGTTTATACGTATATGTATTTTCACTGACAAATTAAAATTTATGAAATAGAATGAATAAAAGTAAATACCAAATAGAAACCAAATAGAAATTGGTACCTTGACATTTTCAATGAACTTTGCCAACATTTATACATGTATATGTGTGTTTGTGTGTGTGTATACACATATATAATTTTATTTATACATTCATATTTACATATATATGTGTGTGTGTAAAACATTGTCTTTAAAAGAAGACAGAAGCAACTTTATCTTAACAAGTGGGGTTTGAAAAAGTGGGTTGGGAGCAGACCAGAAGATGGTGGTGGAGTCAGCTGGACTATGCGAGTCCCAGGGTGAGTGAGTGAGTGTATGGAAAATTTTGAGTACATTTCTGTGAGTAAGTGGGCATGTGCGTGGCTGACTGAAGGGGGGACTCGGGAGCAAGTGGCCAGGGCGCTCCTGCTGAAGTGGCTGGGGTGCAGCTGCTCTTCTGGACATGGGCACTTCCTGGGGTGCAGAAGTTGAGCGCCTCTTTTTTAAAACCAGCAAAGTCCTTCCCAGAAAGAAGCTGCCAGGAATGACTGCTGGCTCCAGGTTATGCTTCACCACCACAATGCCTGGTCAGACACTGGCAGCCAGGGCTGCAGAGGGAGCGCAGCAAGGGCGCCCAGAAGCAGAGCACCACTGGAGAAGACAAAACAGGCACCTTGCCACCATCTTGAAAACTGGGCAGGAAAGTGTTCTGGCTAGCTTACCATGGAGCAACAGATCCAATCCCTGTGACCAGCAGATTAACTGCTCAGGGGTTGATCATGACCCAGAGAGAATATCCCAAAAGCACAAACTCTGGAGGCACAGTGTGAGTGCTGAGTCTCAGCCATCCCACCCCCTACCCTGATTCAGCTGTAGGACAAGGGGTATGACCAGAAAAGGATGAGGAAGACCTCTGAAGATATCAGCACTGAGTTTGGGGCTGAGCCAACCCCCTACTCCCCAGCAGTCCTCCGAACACTAGACTCACACTGCTGGGATATGACTTAGAGGGATGGCCCAGGCAGAACCTGGACGTCAGTCATCAGAGGACTCTACTCCAGGAGAAGCCTGGCCGGGACACCCCCTCCTCCCTGCCAGTACCTGGGAAGACACAATCCTGCACCTCATCACTGGAGGGGATCTCACTGACCAGACAACAGTAGGAGGGGAGGACAGAAGCCCCGCCCACACTCACCACCTTCTCCTCCTTCTCCAGGTCAGACACGGGAGAGATTGTGAATGAGGCCATGGCTCCACAGGAACCAGTAGAGGGGCTTACTGTGAGCAGTTGAGAAGAACAATGACAAGACCTCCCACAGGAAGGCAGGTGGTGTATCTTGGACTTGGAGGGTACGCACACATACCGCATGCCGTTGCATCATCATACAGAGTGGTGGTGGAGAGTAGGTCACAGGGAACCAATACCGTCATCAGAGATCATTTTTGTGAGTTGCGAGTAGTTTCTGAATCATTGTTCCCCATCCTCCACCTTATTTGACTCTCAAAACTGCAAGAGACACTAAAGTTTCCTGCCGGGAGCCGCAATCACTAGTAAAAGTAAGATAAAAGGGACCTGAAAACAGGAAAAACGCCGCTGGGAGCAAGGCCCCAGTAAAATGCGGCCATGACGGAGGCAAAGCCCCATGGATCCTGTTGACGGACCTTCCCTAACTTTGAAGGATTGTGTGCATAGGCTTGAGAATATTCCCTCTTTAATTGAGATAATAGATGTGCAAATGGATGATGGCATTTGACAGCAAAAATTATACATAGGCATAATGGAGGTGAGATTGCAGCAAAAAGGGTGCCCCTTAGAATGTGCAAGGATGTGGAATTAGCAATAAACCTATGTATAAAAATGTAAAAGGGGCTCAACAGGAAAAAATTTCCCTCCTGAAGGGACAAAGGAATGCAAATTTTGCAACCTTTAACTAAAAAGGAAAAACAAGTACTTCCCCACACCCTTTAAAAGTAACAACACTGACAGTTGTGATTGATGAGGGAGTGAGAAACTGAGACAGAGTGTCTCCACAAACAGGTGTTTTTGGGAAAAACAAGTCACAGACTTGCCTTTTGATTTAAGAAATATTATAGTTTAATTAGAAAGAAGGTTAAAATTAAAGTAAGGATTAGAATTAAATAGATAGCAGTTATAATTAAAAGATAAATGTTTATTATAGATGTAGGTATTAGTTAAATATAAGGAATAGGAAATAATTAAGTTCTAAGGTAAACTTAAAATTATATGCACTTAATGTAGGTTTAAAATTAAATATATTTAGGATTAGAAGATTAGTTTCATATATAAGTGTAGATTTAGATATGTTTCGTTTAGAAATATAAAATGTAAAATAGGTGATAAGAAAATAGCAAGTAATATAGATAAGGCAATTAGAATTAAGAAAATTAAATTTTTAAATTAATAGTATTAAGAATTCATAGTAGGTAAGATAAGAGTGGTTATATAAAAGAAAAAGCAAGTCAATATATTGCCGCTAAAAGTATATACAAGGGTAGAATTAAGAAAATAGATTAGTAAAGGAAAAGAAATAGAATAGCCAAGGGAAGAGATTCAGGTGACCTAGGGGTCACGGGATGTGGCTGATAAATTGGCAGCTGGTATTTTGTTACACCACCTGGTAGCAGGAAGAAACAAAATGAAACTTGTAAAGGTCAACTTCACCATAAACAAAAGAAGAAAACATGATGTAAACACTTAATGTGTAACATGGGATACATTTTGTGGGTAGAAGGGTCAGTAAAAAACTATATAAGCTTGTAAGAATTGAATAAAAATTGGCAGAGTCTCGAGCTCTCCCCAGGAAGAGGATTCCTGTCGTCTTCGTCTTTTCTTTTTCGCTGCTTCCCGATTCTCCCCAGTCAGGCCCTGACTCTCTTGTTGGAGCTGGACTCTGGCAGTTTCCCACCACAGCCCTGTTTCAAAATGGAATAAATTCAGAGTCCTGGTCAGGAAAGAATAGGAAGCAGAGTAAGCATCAGAAGTGAAAACCTCTCCCACTGCCACTGAATAAAGGAACTCAAGAGAAAAGGAAGAGGTCTGCCATAAATGAAGAAAACTCAACAGAAGAACACAGGTAATTCCCAGTGTATCAAAGAGAACACTCAAAAATCTGAAAAATCAGACCTCAGAGCCCAAACAATCAAAATCACCAATGACTGGCCCCAGAACACAAAGGGATTAGGAAATGGATGGAAAGAGTGACTAAGTAAAGAGAAACAAGAGGCAACACTGAAAGAACTTGTAACAGAGATTTTGGTCATAAAACATTTCATCCAGGAAAAAAGTAACAAGATGACAAGATAGAAAGCAGAACTAATCATGCAGAAGAAGGAATCTCAGAACTTGAAGACCAAAACATAAAATTAGCTTGACATATAAAAAATTCAGAGAGAAAAGTCAGAAAGAAAGAGCAAAGCCTTCAAGAGATGTGCAATGATATCAAACGGCTGAACCTACATCTGATTGGTATTCCAGAAGAAGAAAGGGAGTGGAGAACACTTTGCAGCAAGTATTCCAGGAGGCCATCCAAGAAAACTTTCCCTACCTCACCAGAGATGTGATCATACAAACACAAGAGATTCAGAGGATCCCTGCAAGATATCAAATGAAAAGCCCAAGCCCTAGACATGTAATAATTTGCCTACACAAATTAGTTACAAAAGAAAAACTCCTAAAGGGAGCAAGAGAGAAAGGCCAGACTACCTACTGGGGAAAACTATCCAGAATAGCCACAGGCCTGTCAGCAGAAAAACTACAAGCAAGAAGGAACTGGAGCCCTATATTCAAGATCAATCACATCCTTGGCCATAAATCAAGTATAAACAAATTTCATAAGATTGAAATACTGCCATGCACCTTCTCAGACCACAGTGGAGTAAACATAAATATAAACACCAACAAAATTACCCTCAAACCCACAAAAGCATGGATGCTAAAAAGCATGATGCTGGATGACTACTGGATCAACACAGAAATCAAAACATACCATAAGAGAGAAGATAGAAAATTGGGACCTCATCAAACTGAAAAGCTTCTACAAAGCAAAAGAAACCATCAAGAGAGTGGGGAGACAGCCCACAGAATGGGAAAAATATTTGCCAACTGTATATCTGACAAAGGCCTAACATCTAGAATCTACAAGGAACTCAAACATGCCAGAAGAGAAAAAAAAACAAACAGCCCCTTTAAAAAGTGAGCAAAAGATATGAATAGACACTTCTCAAAAGAAGATATGCAGTCATCCAACAGACACATGAAAAAGTGTTCAGCTTCACTAAACATCAGAGAAATGCAAATCAAAACCACATTTAGATACCACCTAACTCCAGTAGGAATGGCCATCATTAATAAAACAAACAACAACAGATGCTGGCAAGGATGCAGAGAAAAAGAAATGCTTCTACACTGCTGGTGGGAATGCAAAGTAGTGCAACCTCTTTGGAAGATAGTGTGGCAATTTCTGAGACAACTAGAAATTGACCTTCCATATGAACCAGCAGTTCCTCTTTTGGGAATATACCTGGAGGAACTCAAGCCATTCTATCAAAAAGATACCTGTACATGCCATGTTTGTTGCAACTCTGTATGAAATAGCAAAAACATGGAACCAAGCATGCTGCCCACTGAAGCTGTATTGGATTTAAAAAATGTGGTGCATATACACAATGGAATATTAGGCAGCCATAAAGGACAAACTTATGGACTTCACAGCAACTTGGATGGATTTAGAGTCTATCATACTCTGTGATCTTTCACAGAAACAAAGAACAGGGTACCATAGTTCTTACTCATAAGTGGACCTTGAACAATTATCATAATAGTATAATAAAGGGATTGGTAGTAGTGGGAAGCTGCCAGGGGAAGGGGAGTGAGATTGGAAGTTGAGGGAAACTGCCAGGGGAGGGAGGGTCACATCTCATCAGAAACACTACGTCCATCATAAACATCTGTACCCCATATCTTTAAAATAAAGACAAAAAAAAGTAAGCACCATCTACAATAAATCCATAGCCTGCATATGGCTAAATGGACAGAAACTGGAAGGATTTCCCCCTGAAAACTGAGATAAGACAAGGATGCCCACTCTCATACCTCCTATTAAACATTGTGTTGGAAGTCCTATCTAGAGCAGTTAGATTTTAAAAAGTAAACCAGAGTATGCAGATAGGAAAAGGGGAAGTTAAGTTATCCCTCTTTTCTGACGATATGACCTTGTACCTCAAAAATCCAAGAGAATCTGATAAAAACCTCCTTGCACCGATAAAGGACTTTGGCAAAGTCTCAGAGTACAAAATAAATGTGTAAAAGACAGTCGCATTCTTATATGCCAACAACAAACAAGCAGAGAACGTTAGCTAGAAAACTTGAAATTGACCTTCCATATGACCCAGCAATTCCCCCTTGGGAATATACCCAGAGGAACTCAAATCATTCTACAAAAAAGATACCTGCACACACATGCTTATTGCAGTGGTATTCACAATAGCAAAAACATGGAACCAACCGTGCTGCCCATTCAAACTGTATATTCCATATACAAGATGGAATATTATGCAGTCATACAGAAGGACAAATACGTGGACTTCGCAGCAATTTGGATGGATTTATAGTCTACAATACTCAGTGATCTATAACAGAAACAAAGAACCAAGTACCACATGTTCTCATTCATTAGAGAACCCTGATCATTTATCATAATACTGTAAGAAAGGGGTTGGCAGTAGTGGGATACTGCTGGGGTCAGGATTTGGACACATCATCAGTAAGGGTACCTGATCTCAAACCAGGGAAAGTGAGGACAAAAGGGAGGCCCAAACTTTACCTCTATGATGTCGATTTGTATAACTAATGCTTAATTATACCACACTCATTCTTTAAAATAAAATATATTTTTTTAAAAATGAAAATAAGCCGGGGCTCGGTGGCTCAGCCTGTAATCACGCGCCTTTGGGAGGCTGAGGTGAGTGGTTTGCCTGAGCCCGCGGGTTCGAGACCCACCTGAGCAGCGAGACCTCATCTCTACAATAAATCAAAAAATCAGCCGGGCGTGGTAGCGCATGCCTGTAATTCCAGCTACTTGGAAGGCTGAGGCGGAAGGATCGCCGGAGCCCAGCAGGTCGAGGCTGCGGTGGCCGGGAGCGGCCACTGCACTCCAGTCTGGGTGACGGAGTGAGACTCCAACTCAAAAAAAAAAAGAAAATAAAAAAAGGAAAAAAATGTGTCGGATGTATGAACTATACAGAATGTACAACATAATATATGACTTCATATTGGAAAACTGACTATAACAATGGATTTCAAATTTGAAACATAGAGCTTCTAGGCATCTTACAGTTTTGAAGTCTTCAAATATTGAAAAGTCAACAAGAACTTAAAAATATGTGCACACTTTTTTCATTGTATTCTGCTGGATTTTCTTTCATAGTGATCAAATTTGTTACAAGTTTAGAGATTCATAAATAGAAAAGTTCATTGACAAGTTTAATGCACATTCTGTCTTTATTTTTGCAAAAATGCATACAAGCTACAATAAATGCCTTGCTTTTCTCCTGCAAGAGGCAGAATAAGCTGTCATCTTTTTTCTTATGAATAGAAAATGTATGTCATAAAATAGAAAAACAAAAGATGTAAAAATAGAGAAATTATAGAAAATGTCATAAAATAGAAAATGGAAAATATGCTTCCTTATATATTGAGTATTCATTTAATGACACTGCAAAAGAAATAATTTAGTCACGGTGTTTAAAATCTTGACAACTTATCTAATTAAAATCATTGAAATATGAACCCTATATGCATTTTCTATCAAAGTACATATTCATGAGAACTAAAGACAAATTTTTACCAACATTTAAAAATGAAGGAGACAGCCTGATTGTATGATTCAGTGTAAATTCTAACTCATACCCTAGAATGACACATCATAGGTTTCTTTGTCATTTTTACTATTTATAAAGTGTTAAACTATGTTTAAGTATTTTATTGATTTTTAAAGCTAAACAAAACAGCATATGTAATACATGAAAATGTTTTCCATGCAAGATTAAATATGTTGAGCCTAAAAATGGATGTATCACCGTTACCCCATTTCCGCCTGCTCCCTCGTCTTAGTGACTTCCAGTGGAACTTCATGAAGTGGAAGAGCATGTTAGGACTCCCGGCAAGATGGCACCGGGGCAGTTTGGTCCGGGAGGCCCTCCGCGAAAGACAGCACCCATGAAGACTCCTGTTCTCCCCCGGGGGCTGCGCTCTCATGGCTGCCAGCCGGCTCTTCCCACGCTGCAGCCTCAGCCGCCTGACTTCCACCCAGCCTGGTCGGAGTAGCCCAGTGCTTAGCAGGCCTGCACTGCCTGGCAGTCTCGGGCTGCAGAGGACAAAGAGATCTGCTGAAGCGGTGAGACCAGCTCCACCCTCCTCGGCCCATCCCCCAGCTTGGGATCCAGCCTACGAGGGCTGAGGACCAGCCGCTCTCCATGCTAGCAGACCTCAGGCCATGATCTCAGCGTGGTAGCACTGCGGCTGACGCTACTCGAGGCTGGGCAAGGATCGCTGAAGCGGTGAGACCAGCTCCACCCTCCTCGGCCCATCCCCCAGCTTGGGATCCAATCAAAATGGAGGGAGAGAAGCCCCTCCCCATGCTAGACAGACACAGGCCAGATTTTGCAGGCAGCCCAGGTCCCAACCACCCGCCAAGGCGGGCCGGGCGCAACTGACCCTAACTGTGAGCAACTCCACCAGCCTGCAATGCGAGCTGGAAATCATAGCTGAAAGGACACTGGACTTAAAGACAAAGTCTGAGTGTGCTTGGTTTCCTTGTTTTAATTTTTTTTTATTCTTTGTCTGTTTGTGTCTGTTTGTCTTTCCCATCTTTTTCCCCCTTTTCTCTCTTTTCTTACTGTTGTCAATAATGCTTTCATACTTACTTTGGTTCTGTTAGTTTACTGACTATTCTATTCTATGGTTTTTTTTTCCCTTTAGACTTCAAGTTTGTATAGGTGAAAAGTACACCAATAAGGAGGTTGGTTAGCTTGTATGTCTGTATGAGTGTATGTTTTCGTTTTTTCATATATTTGTTGGTTTGTTTGTGTGTTTTTTCTTTTTACTCGTATCTGTCTTTGTGTCTCTTTTCATTTGTTAGTTGGTGCATTTGTCTGTTTTCCCTCTTCCTCTTCTCTCTCTCCACCTCCCTCTTCCCCCCACTCTCCGTTCCATTCTTTTCCCTTTCTTTAAAAAACCTCATTTTGCTTTCAGGGAGTAAACCTATAACCCCACTGCATGGACAGATTGCAAGGCAGTGAGAAGTGGGCTCCAGATTATCCATACACCTGTCAGTGGATATTGAGATCTGCAGATAGATTTTGGAATAGCATGTTAGAATTGTAATTGGTATACAATTAAGTAAAAGGCTAATTTGGATGCAATAGACATCTTTACAATGTTGAATTTTCCTCTGTAGCAATATTAGCATAGCTTTCCATTTACTCAAATCTTATTGATGTCTTTCAGTGCAGTTTTATAAATTCCAAGGACCAATTATCATTGCTTTATCACCTCTAGATACTTTTAGACTTGTGACCTAGGGGAAATTCATTTTGAACTACAGAAAAAGAGATACCTGTTTTCAATAACTGTGACTGTTTAAGAGGCCACCCTGATTGTGAGGTAACAGGAGAGCCTGTTCAACCTCATGACGGCTACAAGACAACAGGAAGCTCCTGGGTCAGAGACACAGGACAGTTTACCATTCATAGTGATAGCCTACTGAAATTGTGTGTGTGTGTGTGTGTGTGTGTGTGTGTGTGTGTGTGTGTGTAGGCGATAAAGTGTTTCATCATTGTAATGTTCCACAGAGAATGAAAAAAAAACATGTAAACACTGGTTAAAATTTGTAAATAATAATAATTGTCATTTTTTATTTAGCCTCAGGTATTTAAAATGTGATTTCTAATCCATACAGCAAAACTACAAGATAGATGTAAATACCCTTATTTTGCATGTGAGAAAAGTGAGCAACAATTTTGTCAAGTAACTTAGTGGATCCATATGTAGCTGTTTCCAAATCTTGTTTTGAATCTACATTCTATGCTCTGCATTTTCTGATAAAAACTATCACCTTTTGAAATGACTTTTAAGTGGAAATTTAGAGATAAACAAATCAAACACTTTAGAAAATATCAAGGCAAATACATTAAATAAGATTATATTGGAATTGACCATTATGGAGACTTCTATCTCTGAGTAATTGACAGCTACAGTAATTGCTTTCTTAGGATAATGCCTAGAAACCAAAAAGGTATGAAAAAAGATATGAAGCAACAGTTTTAGATGACAAACAGCACATGATTCAAATACATGAAGAAAAAAGAAATACCTGAGATATGACTTATGGCTACTTGACTTAATGCCCTGAGGGATTTTATGTAGCACAGTGAGGAAAACTTGAACTAAAGCCCACCAGTGGAAAAGATAGAGTTCAGATTTCAGGAGGCTGTGTTATATCCAGAATTTAGAAAGCAAAGTACTTTACTAGAGGGGGATCCAAGATATTCAGAGGAGACACTTCAAGCTCTGTTTTTTGTTTATTTAGTTTTGTTGCTGATCACTACCTTCTGCAGACACGAGAGGAAAGTCTATGAGGCTAAGGAAAGAAAATAGTAGGCAAAATGGTTCTGTAACAACTGAGTTAGGAATATTTTAAGTCCTATCAAAGTGAGGACTTCATAATATGTGGGGACAATTCACAAGAGATACATTCCTTAGTAGAGGAGTTAAATTAACGCAAGCATGCAGGTTGTGCTGGACCTACCCTAGCAAGGCTCAGTAGGATAAAGTAGGAAAAACTGATCCATAAGAGTCTTATCTGTTTGACTGAACAAAATCCATCATTCATTAAAAGAATGAGCTCGGTGGCTCAGCCTGTAATCCCGCACCTTTGGGAGGCTGAGATGAGTGGATTGCCTGAGCCCGCGGGTTTGAGACCTGCCTGGGCAGCGAGACCTCATCTCTACAATAAATCAAAAAGTCAGCTGGGCATGGTAGTGCATGCCTGTAATTCCAGCTACTCGGAAGGCTGAGGCGGAAGGATCGCCGGAGCCCAGCAGGTCGAAGCTGCGGTGGCCGGGAGCGGCCACTGCACTCCAGTCTGGGCGACAGAGTGAGACTCCAACTCAAAAAAAAAAAAAAAAAAAAGAATCTAACAAAGTTTAACACAAATAACATGACACTCACATCTGCCACCCAGTAAAAAACTACCAGTTATGCAAAGCATCAGAGTATATGACCCATATGTTGGAAAAAGTTCATAGAAACACACCCAGAAAAAACAAAGATAATCTAATTGGTAAACAAGTATCTTAAAAGATTATTATAAATTTATAATTATACTCAAGAATGTAAATGACAGATGAACATAATGAGGAGAGAAATCAAAGATAAAAGTATTCAAGTGGAACTTCTGCAAGTAAAAAGCATAATTTCAGAAGTGAAAAATACACTGGTTTGTATAAAAAGCATATTATACAGGCGAAGAAAAGATCAGAAATTTGAAAGCTCAGCTTTTATATTAATGATTCAAAGTAAAGCAAAGAGTTAAAAAAAGATTAAACCATAAACAACGATTCTTAATTCCATTTTAGGACAATGTTAAATGGTCTGACACACTTGCAATTGGAGTTCCAATAAACAAGGTCAGGGGAGAAAAATATTTTAAAATGTATGCCCCACATTTTGCAAATTTGTTTTAAAATCATAGATCCACAGATCTCAGAAGCTCAAGAAACCTCAAACCAAAAAACAGTAAATGAAAACAGATCAAAGCATATAAACACATTTCTGAAAGCTAATAATAGAGACAATCTTAAAATAAATCAGAAAACCCACACTATATATAGAGTAGTAAAAATAAAAGTGGTAGACAATTATTATTAGAAATCGCAATTGACTAATTGTGTGACATCTTTAAAGTACTAGAAAAATGTCAACTATAAATTCTAAAACCAGTAAAAATAGATGCCAAAAATGAGGAATTTTTCCTGGCCCAGAAAAACAAAGACAGTTTTATCAATATGCATGCACTACAAATAATGTCAAAGTGTTAAAGTTGATTCCTCTTGCAGAAGGAATGATAAGAGATTGACATTTGATTTGTGAAAAGGAATAAGAACACCAAAATAGGAAATGTGTGAGGCAATATAAAGATAATTGAGACTTCTGTTTGTGTAAGGAGTTTGAAGAATACTTTGTCCAACAACTGGTAAAAACCTAAGCAAACTGAAAAATCAACTCTTAGATCCATTAGAGCTGTGAAGTCATAGGAAACTGCTCCCAAATCAAAAAGACACACAGAGACATACAACCACACCATACAGAAACTCGTAAGCAAAAACCTTCTCAGGAATCAATGGCGGGGAGGCGGGGGGGCGCGGGATGAATAGGCAGATAAACATAAATTGTCCTTGACAAATTGCTGTAGAGTAGATGTGGAAAGTCTGAAAGTTAAAACCTTCAGGGGACCCAGTCTAGAGAGACACTCACACTTTTAAGAGTTTTTCCTCCAGGAATTTCACCAGTACCCAACAGCGAAGCTCAGAGAAAAATTCTCCTGTGCTTCTGGCGGGAGGAGGGGAAAAAGGAACCTGTTTGAAATAGGAAAGGGGACAGAAAATTCTGCTTTTCTTAAAAAGATCTGCCCTCAGGAGAAACTAACCGGAGCAAACCTGCTGGGGTTTGATTAGAGCCCAAGTGCCATGGGAGAAAGAATACATGCAGCTCCAGCCCCTTTAGCCTTCCTGTCCCACCTGCAGAGTGAGAAGTATTTTGAGGTTCACAGTCTAGAAGAATAGGCAAACTAAAGGATTGAAACCTAGTTGTGGGAATATTGAACACTTCTAGGCTTACTATAAAAACTTCTGTAATAGAGACAGGGTGGTACTGTTACGGCCCAACTCAACAATTGGCTGCTTCTCTCACAGTCAATCAAATGCAAGAGGCAGAAAGCTGGGAGAAGGAGTTTTATTCTGATACCATGGGAGCAGGGAACAGGCTGTGTATCCACCAAAAACTTGTTGGTTCTAGCAGAGTTTTCATCCAGTATTTGTAATAAAACCTACAGTTACTCATCTTTTTTCCACCACTGTTGATTAATAATCAAGACTATGTGTCTTATACCATTACTCAGTTTCTTTCTTAATCAATATTTAGACCCCAAACAGTTGCCATCATAAACTGGTGCTCAGATTTCATCAATTTTGCCATTCTTCTAAGTTACAATCACCTTGAACAATTCGGGGCTGCTCATTTTCTAGTTGGTTACAGTTTTTTGCTTGTTCTGGGAATTCTGGTTCACAAAGCTTGACTAAACATGCTACATAAAATTAACACAAAGACATGAAAGAAAGTAGTTGTCATCTAGAGACTAAGGGAACAGACACATTTCTGGACTTTAGAAAGTCTCAGCAGAGCCCATTTCTTACCTAGGTCTGGCAGCGACTTTTCCACTGACATGCAGTCTTTTTGCATGTGTCTCCCACTTATCAGGGGCTCAGTGAAGATGGTTGTGTTCTTTTCAGTACTTCCCTTCAGTACCAGCAATAGTTACTAAATCCAAGCACAGTGAAGGAGGGACAAGTAAAATGTTCACTTTTAAATTCAAATGGCTTCGATGTTTGGCCCAACTCAGCTTAATACAAGCTAAATGACGATTTTCATATAACCAAAATGGCCTCTTTTCAGCCTACAAAATTCCCCACTGTCACTTATATCCATGATTTCTGTCATGGTGTGATTGAATTCTTGATTTGAACATTTGAATAGCCTTTTTTTTCTCTGTTATATGATGCTATGCCAGAGTCAAGTTGGAAAACAAACTTAGTATATAAGGTAGTAGGGTAATGAAACCCTTTTTGGCAAGTGTTTATTAGTGACCTCCCAAGCCTTTCTGTTATGAATTTGGGTATAAGAAAAAAAGGTCATCACAGTTCAGTCCCCAGTGTTCTCACTGGCTAAATAGAGTTTTTTTTTTTAATAGCAGGAGGTCCAATGTTACTAGGTAGACTTATTCCTTGGGTTGTCTATTCCATTTCCTTGGTGAGGTCCCACGGAGCTAGGAGGCATATTCCTAGAATTGTTCATTTGGTGACAATGATTTTTGTATCAGTGATGTTGGATTATGGACAAAGAACGTGATTTGACCTGATTTAAAACTAATTGTTTAAAGGCAAGAGGGAGTCAGGCCTAGAAGTTAGTCTGAAAAACCATCCTGGATTGAATTCCTATTACAAATTATTGTGATTTGGTCCTTTGATTCTTTTTTTTCCCCCCCTGTATCTGGCATAGCCTTTATAATAAACAGATAAGGACAACATAGTGATGGTGTAAAGATGAGAGTTATTTAGAGTTCAAGAGGATTGGGCTGGTTTGATGTTTCTGGAGGATGTCTCTCTTAGTTGTTGTTTTGGAGACTGCCCAGATTTTAGGTGTCTTTTTAAATCGCAGGCAGGTATCACTGGGCCACCTCGAAGTCCAAGCATGGTCAGAAATGTGGTCTGCTGCTGTCCAAGGTGTGACATGTGACTTTAATTTGACTTCTCATAACTTTACAGTACAAGAGTCAGTTAAAAGCACCCAACGAAATTCTATAGTTGGCTATAAATTGAAAAAAATAATTGTTAATGACAAAAGTTTTAAGATAGCCAGCAATAAAAGCACAGCGAACAAGAAAACCTGGCTATTCTGCAACATATCACAACATAGTTTTATCAACTTATTATAACTTTTATAACTTTGTGCTCGAGAAAAAACCCAGTGCCTTAAGGAAACCCTGTTATTTTAACACAGGGGCTCAGACTGGTGTGTTGTTGACATTGATGCTTAATTTGTAGACAACTCTGAATTAACTTTCTCTCTCAAAAATTAGCCCTCACAACCTCACACGCCCTTCTCTTCCATGATAGTCCCTGGGCATAGAGAGATTCAATAACTTCAATTTTTGACCCTATGTCTTATAAAGGTATCTTTTCCTGGGTCCTGAAGATGAGGTCCTGACTGGTAGGATTTAGCAAGTGTCACTTTTTTCAAAGCCCTATAACTTAACAGTAACAGGCTTAGAAAAATTTTATTAGAGATAAAAATCATTAGAACTTTCATTAAAAAAATTCATATATTATTGAAAATAATAGTTACTCTTTCAACCTAAGTGATAAACTTTAAAAGCAATATCAAAATCTACATGAATGTCAAAACTTCAGTTTTTTAAACCTTGGTTTTCAAAAAAAAAAAAATTTCCAAGATGAAACGTTTAACATTGGACCATAATAGCAGTTAGAAATAAAGGAAGAAAAGTTATAACTAACTAATTATATATTTTTTTCTCATAAATTTCCCCTCTTCATTAATTTTCTCACAACTTACATAGACCATTTTATGACATGCTTGACCTTTGTTTTATCCTATACTTCCCTCTTTCCTAAATGGCTAGTTATTTTACTTTAAGACAAAAATTTTATCAAATACAATTTTTATATAAAATTATTTTTTTTATTTTTTTTTTTTCTTTTGAGTTGGAGTCTCACTCTGTCGCCCAGACTGGAGTGCAGTGGCCGCTCCCGGCCCCCTGCAGCCTCAAACCTGCTGGGCTCTGGCGACCCTTTCCCTGCCTCAGCCTTCAAAAAGCCTTTAACCAAAAATCTATTTTTTATTTATTGAAGATATCTCGCTGCCCACTTACTATTTTCTTTCTATCTTCTTTTCTAAATAAACTTTAATCTCCAGATTATACAAAATAAGCTTAAATTTTAGTGAAAACCTAGGAAGCAAGAAATTTTGAACTGCTAGATATCAGCATTTTATAGATGAGATTCCCTATATAATTTTACAAATGTGTTGCACCATATTACAATTTTTTAAAAATTGTAAGCTCAGACATTTAATGAGCTTCCAAAATAATTTTAAAATTTCAATTACATAAAAAGTTTGCCCGTAAAGCATTACCTTATTTATATCTATTTAATTTTTTTAGCTTGTCAGTTTGCTTTATTACTTACAAAAACTGAGATCTTAGACAAACCTAGTTATTATTTATTTCCTGGTCAATCACTTTTAAAGCCTGTGAGCATCAGGTATTACTTAAGTAAGAACTTTAAAGTTAAATACATGGGCATTTTACCAATGACTCAGAAGATTCAGCTGTTTTCATTAAATCAACAATTAGAAACCAGTTTTACTTTTTTAAAAACAAATTCATACAAATAAAGGTTATTCTGATCCTGGTTAGAGGGTTTATAGTCTTGTAACTGATGCTGGACCCTAATACTCTTTAAAATATCTAGCACAAGCAAAGGTAAAACTTTATTATTTTAAAGCCATTTTGATTTACAAAAGATTATTAAAGTCATGTGAAAACATTTAAATTTACTTATTTATGAGTATTCATTTACTTATAAACCAATTTGGTAGCATACTAGATGCAACATAAGACATGTACAGATATGTAAACATTTAAATTATATAATACATACCAGGCTTTTTTGGTTTTAACTCACCCTTTTAAATCCCAAACCTTTTTTTGGAAGGCTAAACTAAAGTGGATTATCCTGGAGAAACTAAAAAGGGTTTGAACCCAACCTGGGCAGTTTTTAGAAATTAAATTTTTTCCTACAAAAATTTTAAAAAATAGCCCGGCTGTCTATAACATTTTTTAACCTTGGGAAATTTCCAGTACTTGTTAAGGGTGAGGCAGAAGGATTGCCGGAGCCCAGCAGGTCTAGGCTGCAGTGGCCAGGAGTGGCCACTGCTCTCCAGTCTGGGTGACAGAGTGAGACTCCAACTCAAAAAAATATGTATATAATACATACATAAACAAAGATTTAATAGTTTTTACTTTTAAATTTTAACCTAGAAGTTACAATAAACTCACCATCTTATTAATTATACCTGAATCCAAATTATATTTTTAACAAAATTGGAACCTGTTTGCATGGCTAAACTTCGCTTATCCTAGTAGACAATCTAAAAAAGTCGGTGAACCAAAACTGGGTAAAGCAGTTTCTATGGCAATTTAACTTTTAAAATTTTTCTACCTTTTTTTTTTTCAGTTTCAAAATGAGTCTTCAATGTTTATATTTTAGATAGACCTGGCTGAACTCTATAACAAAATTTTTATTTAACCTTGAAACAGTAAGCTTTATGTTAACCCCAGTAGCTTAGTTGCCAACAAATTCAAAGCAGGCAGAAAAAGACTCTAGAAGCCT